>JAPKLY010000034.1:1496772-1554941 GCA_026898435.1 Prunella vulgaris | reverse complement strand
TGTGATGAAGATGTTTATAACTGATAGTCATTAATTTCAAAATACATAATGTTTACAACTGAAACAAAAGCTAGTTGATAGTTCAACCTGTTTTCATGTTGTAAACATGACATCCTACAGCCAAAAAGCAAAAATCCTTCAAGGATGTCCAAAAAGTTAACTAATATACTAGTGTTTAGTAGCCTAAGTCTGCCATTAGGACCCCAAGTTCATCATTAGAACCACCAACAAGACCAGTCTGCACCAAATATTCAATGCTTTGCCTAACTATCATCTCATCCACTTCCAAAACCATTGGAAGTAATCCAAGTCTCTCAAGTCTGTCTTTTCCCATATGTTGAAGCTTGTAGTTATTCTGCCCCTTCACCTTCATAATCTCAACCATACATTGTTGTAGACTTAGGAAAACTTTATTAAGCTTGTTTGGCTTCATCTTTTCAAATGAGTCAGCAACAGCTTGAACAAGTTGTTCAACATTGTATGCTCCAGTCTCCATTTGTAATGATTGTAGAGCTCTAAACCACCCCAAGTCATTCACATTAGTATCTGGTGAGTTAGCTGGTTGTTGCACTAGAACTATGTTAAAACCATCTGAACTTGCTGCAGCTCTAAATTCTGGATCTTCATTGTTTATATGTGGTCTTGCATTATCTTGTTGTATGAAAATGTCTTTGCTAGCATTAGGGGGCCATTTCTCCTTGATGGCAGGTATAACCTACACTCAATGATGAACATATATATTTAAATATTTGGAAAAAAATAAATTAAACATGTTTCTGAGAGTTTACCTTGTGAATGAGACAATATTTTATCACATCTTTGGTTATTGAATCAATGGACTTTGTCTCTAATGTGCCTCTGACCCTGTTCTTGCTGTTTCTTCGTGCTCCTTCTTTTTTTGTAAATGGGAACATGCCAATTTTTCCATCAAAAATGCATTCCCCATCACTTGGAAAATAAGGTCTTCCAACAGCACACATGAACATGACTTTTGGAATGTGATTCTTTGATTGAATTGTTCTGTGTGGGCCTTCTTCCCCTGGAGCCAAGTATACCTTTGTAGATGTAGATGTAAGATTGAACCACTTCTCATCTATGTGTATCACATTGTGCATGCTCTTGAACTTTATTATTCCATGTAGCCTATCAAACTGTAAAGCACTCAAGCTGAATTTCAGCCTAAGTAACTTGTTGGGTGCTGTTAAATTTGGCTTAATTGCATTGGAATGAGCTTTGATTAGACCTTGTAAAACCCATCTCCCAACTGTGGTCTTGCTAACATTAATTTGCTTGGCTAACCTTCTTATTGTTGATCTGTGAAAAATGGAAGTTGAGAGAATCAATTGAATTGGTACCTCAATTCTTCTTGTTGGCTTCACACATCCTGCTTTCTTTGAACTTAAAAATATTGGTAATCCTTCTTCTCTTTGTTTTTTTGCAGCAGCCCAAGTGTACCTTATTGTTCTTGATGTGACTCCATATTTTCTGGCTGCTTCCAGCATCTTCCCCCTGTGTGGCTTACCATTAGTGCTATTAGCAAGTAGAAACTGTGCTATGTTGTTTCTATCTTGATTTGTTAGATTAGGCTTCTTCACCATTTATGACTTTTGTATGAAGAAGTAGAAATGCCTTCAATGTCCATTAATGCTGTATTTATTAAGCCAACAGATTTTTTGAATTTTCACTTTTGGTGGGAAGTTAATGTAACTTTAAATTTTTAGGTAAATTATTTACTGCAGTAAAACAGGTTTTTCAGAAAATTTTTGTGGGAATTTTCCCACCACTTTTCTGAAATTTATCACATGTGACAAGAATTGGAGGGAAGGATAAAGGCTTAATAAAAAGTAACCCATCTTTCCCCCCAATTCTAATTATAATACTTAAATATTACATATGTTACTTTTTGCAGAGAAGTGGCAGGATTTTAATGTTAAAATAAGTTTTCTTAATCCAAGAGCCAAAAAGAAAGAGGAAACTCTAACAGGGACGGGGGGAGTACAAACTAGTCAGATTCCTATGGGTGGTTGTTATGTGCAAACTGAGTTAAAACTTAAATAATGTACTTTATTAAGTGTGACAAAATGGAACTTAATTGTTACAAATAAATTTTGTTGCTATGTGTGGAAATGTCATTTATTAAGTTCAATGTATATTGTTTATATATCTTATTCACTTGAACATCTGATAATGTTTTTACAAAATGTATTGCGGTTGTTGGCTCATAGGGAAGACGGAGATGGCTGCTTACATTTGCTCTTCAAAATGATCAGGTATAATAACCAAACAAAAATGTCACGCACTCTAGATATGATTTACTGAAAAAATAAATGACATTCAATGCATTGATATATTCTTTTTCACTGCCAGAATCAGATACAAACAAGGCACTATGTTTCAAATTCTGAAAGTAAAGGTAATGCTATCAATCCTCATATATCACATACTTTTCTTGATATAGCATTTTATCCAAAAAAAAAATGATGGCATCTTACTCTGAATACAGAGAGTGGTGATCAAAGGCACCATGTGCCAATTAAGAGGAGGAGAAAGTGCTATGTGTCTGATTCATCAACTGAATGTGTGCTTTTATTTATTTTTACAAGTCTCTTGGTATATTACTTATGTGCTTGTACACAAGAGATTTGTAAAAAGTGTGAGAAGTGTTTTCTATGGGTTGCAACAAAAAATATGTGTGTAAACAATATAAAACCGGTAAGATCTATTCAAATGAATATTGTATATATTAGACATTTTCTTATAAAATTATTTATATAAATAACTAGACAATAATACTAGGAATTGTTATGATGTTTTAAGTGATAAAGAAAGACGTGAGGTGAAGCCACGTAATCCATTTAGTAACTTATTTATATAGTTAAAGTTCAAGACAGAAAATTCTTACAGTATCATCACCAATTTAATTGAAATGATGATTTTATATGTTTGCATAACCACATAAATAAAATTTTACAGGGAATGTTGCTATTAAATCGAACACAATATATTATAGAAGCAACTTGAAGAGTTCAATGAAATAACTGAAAACAATTGACTTCAAGTAAAGGTATACTGAGAAGCTCAGGGTGAGTCCGTTCTGGTTACTTATAGATGCATTCCTGAAGACTGACCATAATAGCTGGAAGAGCAAGTGTAACAAGACAGTGGGTGACATTAAAGACATACTAAGGACATTTGATGTTTATAAGGAGTGTTTGATCATAGGTGGAAGTGAACTTAATCTGTGCAGCTTGGACGTGCAGCTCATATTTGGTATTGTTGGGGGGGGGTTCTATCTCTATTCCAGTTACGGAGAAAGATTATGATATACCACCATGGATTGATCATTGTTTTGCATCTAAAATGAAGGGGAGGAAGGGACAATTCTTTTTATACAAGAATTTTATCTACTCTATTGAAGAGCATGGTTGAGCTACTTGGCGACGTAAATTTGGACGATGTTGTTCGTCTAACCCGCTACTATATCTTGGCATCACTGTTAGCACCAGGTCAGAATGGGTCAATGTCATTCCATTTAACCATGTACTTGGAGAATTTGTCCAGACTGTGCAACTACAACTGGAGCAAATATATATTCGATTACTTGATCTCACAAATACGGGACATCACAAATTTGATTATTTAAGGATGTGTTATGCTTCTCCCAATACCTAATCTTCTAGCCCTCCTTGTATCAAATTTGATATATAAGGATATATATTATTTAATTTTTTAAACCTGCTTTGTTGTTATTTTGCAGTATTGATTGTGTGAGCTCAATTATTTGGTTGAGCTGGAGGACATTGAAGCGTTCCCACGATTCGTGAGGTGGAACTTGAAGAGTTTGAACAATGTCTTGTGGAGGTTTAACTTGGTTAAATTTAAGGAAAGTTATGTGAGTAAATTTAATACCCTTTTGAACTTAAATGTAACTTCATAATTGAACTTATTCAGATTCTTATTTGAACTGTTGATTTATTTTTTAAACTTATATATTATACATTGTTCTAAAAATCGGCCGACTGGTCGTTAGTCGGCCCTTGGCCGACCCGATTTACACTTAGTCACTAAAGAAAACATTTAGGGGTAATAGTCGGCGCTGGCCTAGAGCCCATTAGACAGCGACTAGACCAACTAGATTACAATTAGATTGCTTAAATGTCGATTAAGTCGTACCCGATTAGACATGTTTTTCTTTTAATCTTTTTTTTGTTTGCAAACCCTAAGTAATTATAATAAAATAAAATTAAAACAACTAAAACATTAATTTTTTTATTTTTAAATTATCACTTTATTAAAATTTGAGTTTTATGGTTGTTATCACTTATATTTTAATATTGAAATGTGGTAATATTGATTTTTTTTAATATTTTATCCACAGTGTATTATTAATTTATTAAGTAATTAATTATATTTTATCGTTTAGGTGTTTCCGATTAGTCCCCGACTAATCCCCGACTAGTCGCTCAAGTCGCTAGACCCTAGTGGTCCGACCGACTAGCGACTAGCGACTTTTAGAACATTGAAGGTTGTTCGAAATATGACATGGAACACCAACCAGTTAATTCCCAGAGGGGTTAACCACTGATGCTGCAACTTTCAATTTGAACTTGACGCAACAAATGTATAGTGCCGAACGGTCTCACAAGTTGGAAAATGTTAACTTGACAGACGAACAGTTAGATCCGCAAAGTTGTGATATCATTGTGTTGAGAGGTGAGATTGCAAAGCTACGATGTGAAAATGAAAGCTTGACCCCCAAGTTGGAAGAGTGTAAGACGACTATGGTCTTAACTAGGGATGGAGAGATTGAAGGATTGAAAAATGATGTGGTAGCTGTCGAGAGAAGGTTAAATGAAGAGAAAATTGCAAAGCTAACATATTAGATACTTGGCTTGCAGTCACAACTGGAAGAGTGTTATAATATTGTCTTATCCAGGGATATAGAGATTGAAGGATTAAAAAAGAGGTGGCCACCTTAGGTGTAAATTCTGGACTGACATGCTTGAATTTTTCTCTAGAATATTAGATTTATGTTGATGAAAATCCTCATTAAGGCTGCAAGGATGATTAAATGAACTGGTATGACTAGCACTCACATTTGTACTATTTTTGACACACAACTAAGCGCTTACAATTTGACAGGAAACTAGTGAACATGATATGATCATATTCCTCAAGTCATCTACCTTGAACTTGGGTGATGAATTCAGAAAATGTGGTGTTTTCATTTCACACTATCAATTTGCAGCCACCATGGTATCTAACACTAATTAATATTTTGTTAAACATCGTAGGGGATATGGTTGGGAGCCTAGATGATCATCAAATTCTATAAAAAAAAACACAGAAAAAACATATAAAGCAGTTAACTGAAGTTGTGGAATTGGATGATCATGAATAAAAATCAAAACTACCAACATAGTATCTAATTTTTATTAAACAAATTTCCACTTGCATTTTTTTGCAAACAATTAAAGAACGAAATTTAAACTTCCTTGCTTGAATTCAGGATATACAACAGAAAAGACTTATATAAACATACAACCATTTTCTTCCTTGAACCAAGAATAGACCGTTGACACCCTCGATCTCCACAAGACTAAGCACGTACTCTGAAAGGAAAAAGGATGAATAGGTTATTATATGAGCTACGAGATTCAATTTGAAATTTGAATTTAAAAGATGATTTTATTAGGTTGTACATAATGCATATTGTACTTCTTTTGTATTGCAGACCCACATTGAGATTCCTTAGACTAATCTGTATTGTCTCACATGTACAAATTTAGCATCTCAATTGTAAATATAGTATCCTTTCACAAATTCTTTATGGTAACCAGAGCAATAACTAGCTAACGCTTTCGATCCTAAAAAATCATATCTCATTTTTTGCCACAATCAATTCCCATTATTCCTTCCCTAATCCCTGCCCATTATTCAGTTCCCCTTATTCACCTACAACACGCTGCTCCAATCTCTCAATATTTTTTTTCATTCAAACACCGCTGCTCTTTCCAACTGTGTCACGATTCAATCGTCCATGCCACACCAAACCCGAATACCACATCCACATCGTTGGTTGCTTTCAACACCATGACACAACTCCCTCTGAAACTTATTGATGACAATTACATTGCTTGGCATTTTCAATTTCAAACACTTCTCACGGGCTTTGATCTCGTTGGGTTTGTTGATGGTTCACGCTCTTGCCCGCCTTAAACTGTGACTACTGCATCAATTACTGTTTCAAATCTAGAATTCTCTCTATAGGTTCGCCAAGATCAACTGATTCTCATTTGCAATTATTGGTGCAATTTCTCCTTCTGTGATTCCATTTATATAGCATATGCTAAAACATCTTGTGATGCTTGGAAAATATTGGAAAACACTTATGAGAAACCCTCTCGTGGATGGATTTTGGCCCTGAAGAATCGATTACATACTCTGATAAAAAGGTACAAAATCAAACACCACATTTCTACAAAAAATTAAAGAAATTGTTGATGAGTTATCCCTTCTTGGTGTCACCGCTGATCCAGAGGATCTTAATTTTAAATTTTTGAATGGATTGGATGAATCCTGCAAAAAGCTCGCCCATACAATACTAGCTCATGCGCAATCAATTTCATTTGATGAGTTGCACGATAAATTACCGAGTACTGAAGCACAATTAGGATCTCGTAATTCTACCTTGCAATCTCTGCCGGCAATGGCCCTCTATTCTGCCAAGGGTTCTTCTGTCGAAATTCCTCATGGCAAGCAACAGTACAATTTCGTGTCCCAGAATCGCTCATTGCAGCAGGCTGGTCCCCAACGCTAATCCCACCAACAAACTACTCTTACACCTCAATCTACTAGTTTTCGACAGTGTATGGGCAAGTGCCAGCTCTGTGGTGAATTCAAACATTCTTCCCATCGATGTCCTAATTGCACTCATGCTCATGCAGCGCATTCTCCTCGCCCTACTTATACCTCGCAATCTTCTCACGTTGTTTTGTGTAATCTGCCTACAACTAGCTGGATTCTCGACTCTGGTGCCTCGCATTATATAGCATCAGATCTTTCCAATTTATCGCTTCACACTTCATATAATTTGGGCGATAATGTTGTGATTGGTAATGCTAAACGTTTGCTCATTCTTATATTGGATCTCTTAGTTTTTCTAATGCTCCATCTCTTGTATTTCGAGATACTTTACATGTCCCTGCCATGTCTCGTAATCTAATTTCAGTGTCTCAATTGTGTAAGCATAATAAGGTTCTGATTATATTCTCTTCTACCAAATTCCAGGTGAATGATCGGTGTTCAAGGGAAACTCTTCTTCGCAGACCTCGCGTTAATGGACTTCATTTATGGCATTCTGGTACGAGTGCTGAACAAGTCTAACCCACAGCTCTATCAACAGTACACGTATCTTTGATAACTTGGCATGCTTATCATGGCCACCCCACCCCTTATAATATAAATTATGCTTTATCTAGTGCCTCTTTACATGTGTCAAAAACTATGAATTTCTCATATGATTCCTGTAAATGCATGAAAAGTCATAAGTTGCCATTTTTTGGGTTGTCTTTACATTCGTCCGCACCTCTTGAATTATTATATTTTGACGTCTGGACCTCTGCAATTTTTACCATTAATGGATACAAATATTATGTGGTTTTTATTGATCATTTCACCAAATATATTTGGTTGTATTTGCTCAGGAGTAAATTTGATGTTTTGAGTATATTCACTACTTTTAAGGCCCTTCTTGAAAATTATTTTAAGGCCAAAATAATTACTCTCTATACTGAAAATGGGGGAGAATACATAGCACTTTGTTCATTTTCACCACTCATGGCATAACCCACTTCACTACCCCACATATGTCTTAGCATAATGGTTATTCTGAACACTATCATCGTCACATTATCGATACCGATCTTGCCATTTTACATAATGCCTCCATACCCATCACCTTTTGGTCATATGCCATGACCACTGCCCCTTATCTCATAAATCGACTACCCAAAGTTAACCTCTCTATGAAATCATCCTTTTAACTACTCTTCAATCATTCTCCAAACATATCTAAGTTACGTGTTTTTGGTTGTAAGTGTTACCCCTGGCCCCGTCCTTATAATCTCCACAATGGGCTTCGACAATACTAAGTTAGACAAGTCATTATTTGTGTTAAAAAAAATGAAATTATTGCATATTTTCTGGTATATGTTGATGATCTCATCCTCACTGGCAACAATACTACCTTTCTTATTGGATTGTTGAAGCCTTGTCTTCAATATTTTCCATTAAAGATCTTGGTCCCTTGCCATATTTCTTGGGTTTTGAAGTTTCTTGTAATACCTCTACATGCTTTCTATCCCAAAGAAAATACACCACTGATCTTATTGCTCGCTACAATATGCTTCCTCACAAGCCTGTTGAAACACATTTGGCAACAGGCGTCCATATCACACTTGGTGACGATACTTCTCCTTCTAATATATTACTTTATCACCAGGTCCTAGGGAGTCTCCAATATCTCCTTTTCATCAGATCAGACATTGTTTATGCTATGAACAAGTTGTCTCAATTCATGCATGCTCCAAAAGAATGTCATTGGGGTACAATTGTCTCTTTCAATATCTTAATGGAACATGAGATTTTGGCATTACTTTACGATGCAACTATCCTTTATCTTTGCACTATTTTACTGATGTCGATTGGGCTGAGAATTCTGATGATAGAACGTCTACCGGTGCTTATATTGTTTTCCTAGGAGCCAATCCAATTTCTTGGTCTTCTCGAAAACAACATTTGGTTGCTCGTCTTCTACTAAAGTTGAGTACCAATCCATCAGTTATGCTGCTGATGATCGTCAATGAACTCGATCACTTCTTTCTGAATTAACAATCCTTATTTCTCTACCTTCCGTGATCTATTGTGATAATATAGGAGCAACTTATTTATGTTCAAATACAGTGTTCCACTCCATAATGAAACACATTGCAATTAATTTCTATTTCGCTCGTGACCTGGTAAAAAATGGTCAACTTCATGTCTCTCATGTATCTTCCGCTGATCAATGGCAGATGCACTTATGAAACTATTACAGCGGACACGGTTAAAAATTTTAATGGATAAGATTGGAGTTACAATGGCAGGTTCGTGTAACTCATGCAGTCCTTCACCATTGTCGGCCAGTAGTAGCTCATTCTCTTTATCCGATGATGCAGCTTTGGTCCACACTGATGGGCACCACAAATCCCCGAATGAACTTCTACCATGGCCTGGGCGGCTTCTTCCTCTCCCAAACACCTCAAGAAAATACCATTGAATGACCGTCTATACAAGATACCCATATACTAGATAAACCGAGGAGCACAACGTCTGATGTCGACTCTTTCACGTGGGCCATGAGGTAACTTCCCGTGTTGCAGATAGTCAACCAAAGGTTGTCGCCAATCTTCATTTTCTATTTCAAACACTTCCATAATGTGATTTTCGACTTCTTCATCGAGTTTATCATCAAAAATTGGTGGTATGACCCAACTCTTGCATGCAGAAATACGAATGTTCGCTTCCGGCATGGCTATAGTTGATGCTAGTTTTGGCTAAAGCATCTACTTGCTTGTTTTCGCTTCTTGGCACATGCTCAATTTCCACATCCCCAAGCCAGTTTATCATTCTCCTAGCATAGTTGTAGTATAGGATCAATTCAGGTTTCTTAACTTCATACAGTCCGAACAATTGATTTACGATAAGTAGGGAGTCTCCATACACTTTGAGGTGTAATCGCTTTACATCGACCGCCATCTCTAGTCCTAGTATGAGTGCTTGGTATTCAGCAACATTATTGGAGCACTTTTCGGTCAATGAGAATGAGTATGGCGAGACTTCGCCTTCAAACGTGAAGAACACGACCCCTGCACCAGCTCCTTCTCTATGTGAAGCTCCATTAAAATACATTTTCCAAGAAGAAGTGATTTAGACGGCCAAAACGTCTTCATCTGGGAGGTCATCAGATAACTCCCATTCAGCAGGGATTGGGTGGTCGGCTAAAAAGTCTGCTAACACTTGCCCCTTTACAGCTTTCTGAGGAATATAAATAATTTCAAACTGCTGCAGTTGGAGGTACCACCGTGCAAGTCGGTCTGAGAGAACCGATTTAGACATGACAACCTTTATTGGATTTACTTTTGATATGAGACGGATTGTGTGAGCTTGAAAGTAGTGCTTCAATTTCTGAATTACAAAGACGAGTGCCAGGGATATGTTCTCGATTGGTGAATAATTTAACTCATTTGGCACCATCGTTCTACTCAAGTAGTAAAGAGCACTTTCTTTACCGTCTTTATTCTCTTGTGCCAACAGGGCTCCAACTGATCGTTCTTGTGCAGATATATAGAGTATCAACGGTCGTCCAGGTACCGGAGCAAACAACATAGGAGGCTTCATCAAGTAAGCTTTAATTCTTTCGAAAGTGTTATCACAGGCTTCATCCCATTTGAATGGATTCCCTTTCTTCATTAGGTGGCTGAAGGGTTGACATCTACCTGCTAAGTTTGAGATGAATCTTCTCAAATAAGCCAACTTTCCTTGCAAACTCTTGAGCTCGTGGATGTTGCGAGGTTTTGGCATTTTCATAATTGCATCGATCTTTGGTTGCTCGATCTCAATGCCTCGATGTCGGACAATGAATCCAAGAAACTTTCCCGAGGTGGCTCCGAAAGCACACTTTAGTGGGTTCATCCTCAATTTATATTGTCTGAGGCGCTCAAATACTTGTCTTAAGTCTTGTAGATGATCCTTTCGCTTCTTCGACTTCACGACCAAGTCATCCACGTAGCATTCTGTATTTTTGTGGAGCCTATCATCAAAGATCTTCTGCATTGCTCTTTGGTATGTTGCACCAGCATTTTTCAATCCGAAGGGCATTACCTTATAATAATAAATCCCTTTAGGTGTACGGAATGCAGTAAGCTCTTCATCACTTGGTGACATGCGGATATGGTTGTAGCCGGATGATCCATCCATAAAAGATAGGGCTTCGTGACCCGTAGTGGAAAATCATCTTCAGGGCATGCAAGGTTGAGATCCCGAAAGTCAACACACACCCGAATCTGACATTTTTTCTTTCACACCGGGACAATGCTAGAGATCCATTCTGGATACTTCATGTTTATGCCAAAAGGTGTCTACGTGCAGGTGTACACGATTGTTATTATCGCGGTAAGTTTGACCAAGTTTATTATTTATCGAACACAGGGAGATGGCGGATTGTAAGTTAAGATTATTGTTCTTAATTCGAAAACACAAAGCAAGTAAAGGGGAAAATGTATCTATCATCTACAAGTGCGTCAAACTAGTAAACTACCTATCACCTTGATTCACAAAGTGAGCAAATGTGAGAGTTATGTGCTAGTGTACTATCCTATGTTTCATATGGTGAGGTATCACTTTCTCATGCAATGGAATTATGTACAATCAATTGGTACGCCACTCTAACATGCAAGAAGTCTCCATAATAACACATTAAAGCCTCTAATTGTTCCTCCTATTCACTAAGTATAGCTCTCACTATCTTAGGAATTTAATCAAACACTTTGCATGCATTTGGCCTAGTACAAGAAGATTTAGGAAAATAGGTCAATTCTCATTGAGACTATCTCCTAATGGCCCTTATGATCAACTACACATGCAAGGTATTCATACAATCCATCAATGTAGAGAATTGATCATACAACAATTCATAGCAATCAAAAGATCAACATAATCACCATACTACTCCATAGGAGTCATACACCAACACACAAAGGGATTAGCCCATGGCTAATTTAGTAAACATAAAAGAAATAGAAGCAATAGCAGTCATCATTATGCAGGAATTATACAAAGTATTCAAGAATTTACCAATTACAATTGGAATTGAAAAGATACAAGATTACCTCTAGAAGCTAGAAAATGATCCGACAATAGAAATTGAAAATCAATCGGTAGAAATGTAGCTTAAGCTATGCTATGAATGCAGGAGAAAACTGATCGTCAATCCGAACGGTAGATCACAAGTAATCGTCGAAATCGTAAATGAAAATCTAAGAACACCACTTGGAAACTACCTCTAACTTCTCCTAATCTAGTGAGAGAATATGAATCTAAGAAAATGATAAAAGTCCCTTAGAAAATCTGAGATGGAAGTATATATAGTGCCCTTGGATCATTGACTAAGATGCCCTTCATTAAAACGCGCAAAAATACGAAAATAGCCCTGAAAATCTGAGAAACTTGAGCTGTTGTCGCCCAAGAACTGTGCAGCTATCGACCACTCGGGCGACAGCTTGGTCGACAGAAAGCCCTCTTGTCGTCTAAGAGTTGAGCAACTGTCGACCAGGCTTGGTCGACATGCTCACTCGACAAACGCCTGTCGTTCCAGAGATGTTGGTCGCGCGAGGCCTATCTTCCGAGGAAGGAGTCCGTGTTGCCCGAGGCCTTAGTCTCGGTCGATGCGTGACTTTCTTGTTTTTGTCATATCTTGAGCTCTAGAACTCTGATTGACTTGATTCTTCTTTCGTTGCGACCCTCTCTTCAAGCTCTTCAACATAGGATATCAATTTCTCCATTTTGCTCAACTCCAGAATTTGGACTTTTTTCAATCTTGCTCGTTTCTTCCTCATTTTGCTTGTTTTCACCTACAATTACAACGTCCTAGCCAAAAAGGGTTAAATATACAAAGTATCGCATAATAGGGTCAAAAATAAACATAATATCACCAAAAGCATATAGAAATGAGTGCTAAAACATGCAATTATGACCCTAATCACACCCCCAAACTAGATTATTGCTCAGCCTCGAGCAACGAAGTGATAAGATAGGGGAATAATTGTATGTATGAAGCATCAAGCACAAGATCAAATGCCATAGAATCATAGCTAAATATCAAACAAGTCTAAAATGCAATTTCATCAACAATCAAAATCGAATCAATGAACAAATTATCAAATCAACAAGTCATGATCCTCAAATAGAAGTGTATAACTCATCTCTCAAGTGTTTGAGGTTCTCTCAATCTTCACACGATGATACAAATACTACCATAAGCTTGGCTCAAGTCTCAAATTCTCCACCACTTGAAATGACAAATCATTCACATATCAATGAGGACTTTCATAAGGTTGTAATGTTGGCTCTTTGGTAGGGAAGGATAGATATGGATAAGAGTGACTAAGTATGATTAGTAAAGCATAGAAGGAATAAAGTAATAGTCATCCAAATCTTCATGCAATGTTGCACATACTCTTCATGCTCTTTCAATATCACACTTTCAAGATCATTCTTCCCTTTCTTTGCAACTAATAGCCATATTCACAACAAAGGTCAACTTGACCATATTTTCAACAAAAGTCAACTTTTTCTCATACTTTGCTAGCACTTGCATTTTTTTCAAAAAATTTCAATCCATGCATAAAATTCTTTATATCTTCCACTTTAGGCCCCCATGTTCTTCATCATATCACCAATCTTCCTTCCTTCTTTTCACTCTACTAATCATAAGGACAAGAGAGTTCCAAAAAGGAAGGAAAATGGCTTAAAGAGTGGTTAGCCAAAGGAAAGGTCTAAAGGCACAAAATGGTAAGCAATGGATATCAATATCAAGGTAGGCTCATAGGGCAAAGTGACTCAATGTAGATCAAAGAAATGCCTCAAATCATATCATGTGAAATCAATGTCTAATGTAGCCTCAAACAAGACCAAAGCCAAGTTCTAAAGTTTAATGCACATGTGTGGAACTCACATCAACGAATATCATCCTTTCAAGATTGAAACGGGCATAAATGGCTCAAAACCTCACGGGTATAGGGTGATCATGACTCATCTCATATAAAAAATGCTCATATCATCAAAATCTCAAGTATCATCAAATCCATAGCACAAAAGATAAGATAAGAATCAAGCCATAACTCCACTACATCCAACATGAACTTTCAACTCATCTACACAATAATAAACATATCTCATGCCACACTACTCAAAACAAGCAACAATGGCAAAAATTAACAAGCAAAAACAAGGCATCAATATAAGTATATGGTCTAAAAACATCACAAGAGCACTAGAATCATCCTAAACATAGCATTGCAATGAAATTTGCGAAACGAAGACACCCCCCCAAACTTTTTTGGACCAAGGGTCTAAAAAGTTTGGCAAAGAGTGAAGAAAAGATCATGCAATGCACCAATCAAAGCACAAAACAACAAGAATCAACACATAAGCTCAAAATAGCAATCTACAAAAGAAGAAACTAACATGAGGAAAAGGAAGCAAGTATCAAGCATAAGTAAGAAGGGAGTATAGAAAACATACCTATGAAAGGAAGTGAAGAGTAGAAATGTAGAGCTTGAATTCCAAGAATTTTCCTCTCCTCTTCTTGTGTATTTTGGAAGAGTGTGTGTGCAAGAATTTGGTGTAAAATGTGTGTGTTTGTGTGTGGAAAATGGTGTACAATGGTGTAGGAAGAAAGTGTGGTCAAAATAAGAAAAGTGGTCAAGATGACTCACCTTGGGTGCTGCGCTCGGACAGCCTAAGGCCACCTCTCGAACAGCTCCTGAGGGAGCGAGATTTTTCGCCCTGGGCCATAGCAAATAGCTCGGACACACTAAGGCCAGCGCTCGGACACCTTGAGCCAACCGCTCGGTCAAAGCCTTTTTTCAACATTTCTGAATTTAATTTTCCTACACCACTTCAAACAATTTTTAAACACCACAAACATCATCAATCAATATCAAATAGCCCATATGAAGAATGATCACACCCCCCAAACTTTTTCGGATTGTCAATCCTAAAAGTTTGGAAAAGAATGATGAATATGGCATAGGCTAAGAAATTAAAGCACAAATCCAAATATAATCATGCACATCACTATCCAATAAAAATCCTACCATCACAATATAAACTCCCCCAAACTATCAATTAAGCACAAGTAAAAATCAAGAGTGAAAATAGCACAACTTACTCCTAATCCAAAATCATGAAAACAAAACAAAAATCTAACTAACAAAGGATACTCAAAGGATATAAGGGTGGGTTGCCTTCCACCTAGTGCTTGGATTTAACGTCCCCTAGCCGGACGCACCAATGTTTGCTAAATGGCCAAGGATATTTGGCCTCCTCACCATCAAACATAAATCTCAAAGCATAATGATCAAGGAAACAAGTAGGATTTCTACCCCACACCCCTACTTTCCTTATCATTTTGAATTTATAAGAACAAGAAAATTCATCTTTTCTTCTCAACCTAATCCACCCCCATCTCCTACTATAAAAAATATTCAAGAAGATTTTCAATTCAAGCTTATAATCAATTATATCAAGAGGTAAGACATATTCGCAACGAACAACATTATCAATTAAAGCAAAAGTAGAAGAGTCTAGGGGTAGAGAAATGCTTATTTCATTTGTAGGCTCCTCCTCCACTTTATTTTGTTGTTCTTTTTCCATTAAGCTCAAGTCCATGAGTGGACATTTATCTTCCTCTTCTTGATCATCTTCCTTTCCTCCTCTTGAATCATCTAAATTACCCCCATCTTCCTCCTCTAACTTTGCATCACAAATCTCTTGGGCTTGTTTGGCCAATTGCTCCACTTGGAGCTCTAAGCTCTTAATTTGATCTCCTCGAGATTTGAAAAATTTATAAAACTTCTCATTAGTCTCCTCAAAGCTTCTTTTGGCATCCTTTCGAATTTCTTCAAGTTGATTTAGGATGTAAACTAAAGTATCATCAATATGGCTTTGAGGAGCTTCTTCATGATTTGAAGGAATAGGAGAGGGTAATGTGTAGGAATATGGATCCTCATAAGAGTAGGAATTGAGAGGATAAGGATCTTCTTGTAGAGGTGGTGGTTGATATGGGTAAGGTTGATAGGTATAAAAATTAAGAGGATATATGTCTTGTGGGAAATACGAGTAATTGTTGTATTCTCCCATCTCCATTTAGCTCACTCCTACAAAAAATAAGTAAGTATCAACACTCACCAAGAATGATTAAGAACACACAAAGAAACAAAGAAAAGACATATAAACACTCATCACCACAAATAGTTACAAAAATCGACGATAACAAAAACAACAAACAAACCCAACAACAACATGTAAACTCTCACACAAATAAGGCAAAAATAGAAAACATAGAACAAAATCAAACAACCAAACAAACTAGCCGTCTCCCCGGCAACAGCGTCAAAAACTTGTTTATGCCAAAAGGTGTCTACGTGCAAGTGTACACGATCGTTATTATCGCGGCAAGTTTGACCAAGTTTATTATTTATCGAACACAGGGAGATGAAGGATTGTAAGTTAAGATTATTTTTCTTAATTCAAAAACTAAAAGCAAGTAAAGGGGATAAGGTATTTATCGTCTACAAGTGCGTCAAACTAGTAAACTACCTATCACCTTGATTCACAAAGTGAGCAAATGTGAGAGTTATGTGCTAGTGTACTATCCTATATGTCATATGGTGAGGTATCACTTTCTCATGCAATGGAATTGTGTACAATCAATTGGTACGCCACTCTAACATGCAAGAGGTCTCCCTAATAACACATTAAAGCCTCTAATTGTTTTTCCTATTCACTAAGTATAGCTCTCACTATCTTAGGAATTTAATCAAACACTTTGCATGCATTTGGCCAAGTACAAGAAGATTTAGGAAAATAGGCCAATTCTCATTGAGACTATCTCCTAATGACCCTTATGATCAACTGCACATGCAAGGTATTCATACAATCCATCAATGTAGAGAATTGATCATACAACAATTCATAGCAATCAAAAGATCAACATAATCACCATACTACTCCATAGGAGTCATACACCAACACACAAAGGGATTAGCCCATGGCTAATTTAGTAAACATAAATGAAATAGAAGCAATAGCAATCATCATTATGCAGGAATTATACAAAGTATTCAAAAATTTACCTATTACAATTGGAATTGAAAAGATACAAGATTACCTCTAGAAACTAGAAAATGATCAGACAATAGAAATTGAAAATCAATCGGTAGAAATGTAGCTTAAGCTATGCTAAGAATGCAGGAGAAAACTGATCGTCGATCCGAACGATAGATCACAAGTAATCGTCGAAATCGTAAATGAAAATCTAAGAATACCACTTGGAAACTACCTCTAACTTCTCCTAATCTAGTGAGAGAATATGAATCTAAGAAAATGATAAAAGTCCCTTAGAAAATATGAGATGGAAGTATATATAGAGCCCTTGGATCATTGACTAAGATGCCCTTCATTAAAACGCGTGAAAATACAAAAATAGCCCTGAAAATCCGAGAAACTTGAGTTGTTGTCGCCCAAGAACTGTGCAGCTGTCGACCACTCGGGCGACAGCTTGGTCGACAGAAAGCCCTCTTGTCGTCTAAGAGCTGAGCAACTGTCGACCAGGCTTGGTCGACATGCTCACTCGATAAATGCCTGTCGTTCCAGAGATGTTGGTCGCGCGAGGCCTGTCTTCCGAGGAAGGAGTCCGTGTCGCCCGAGGCCTTAGTCTCGGTCGATGCGTGACTTCCTTGTTTTTGTCATATCTTGTGCTCTAGAACTCTGATTGACTCGATTCTTCTTTCATTGCGACCCTCTCTTCATGCTCTTCAACATAGGATAGCAATTTCTCCATTTTTCTCAACTCCAGAATTTGGACTTTTTTCGATCTTGCTCGTTTCTTTCTCATTTTGCTTGTTTTCACCTACAATCACAACTTCCTAGCCAAAAAGGGTTAAATATACAAAGTATCGCATAATAGGGTCAAATATGAACATAATATAACCAAAAGCATATAGAAATGAGTGTTGAAACATACAATTATGACCCTAATCACTTCACCTCTCAGTTGAACCCAACATCGATAAGTTTTTTTACTTCGCTCTCAATCAGCGGGACTAACTCGGGTTTAAGTCGACGTTGACCTTGCTTAAATGGTCGAGTCCCCTTCTTTATCGACAATTGGTGGACATCAACTTTAGGATCCAACCCTGGCATTTCTTTGTAGGTCCATGCGAAAATGTCCCTAAACTCTTGCAATAGTTTGATGTATGTCTTTTCTTCTTCTTTTGTTAATGAGGCGCTTATGTATGTCGGCTGTGGGTCGTTAGGATCTCCGAGATTGACCTCCTTTAATTCATCAACGGTTGCTTTAATATCTTCCTCAAGCTCTGGAGGGGCTTCCTCGGTATCTTCTTCTATTGTTAGAGCGTCCTCAGATATGGTAATGTGGTTTACAGCTGCCACATCTTCTCTAACTTCTTCTTGTCGTTCAAAGACGATAGTCTGCCTCATTCGACCATCTCTTCCTCTAACAAGGATCGTCCTCATATTTCTGGTGTCTTCAAAGATAATCTCTTGTTTAACCATCGAGTCAATTCTCCATTGCACATCTCTGTTTATTTCAACTTCTTCAGAGGCTGGCTGTTGGACAATCCGGGATTTAACGAAATTTGAAGCAATACTTTCTCTATCATCATCTTCCTCTCGAGTGTAGATAATCGTCTGCCACTTTGCTTTCAAAACTCTTCCACAAGACACATTCAAGGTAATCTGTCGTCACATACGGGAGATGGTATCAAACTTCGAATCTTATGGTAGTGGGGAAACTCAGATATTCTCATCTTCTGACAATTATCTTTTCCACGTGGTCCCAATCTCTAAAAAATGGAGACCCTCTTTACATTTCTTCCATTCTTGTCGAAGACATCTTCTGTTGACGGGAATCCACCCCCCGTGATATGATATGTGCTAGAACTTGCTCTTTTAATCGCTATGCACACTGGAGCTTGTTCTACATATCCTAGACCAGCTCTGGCGTTCTTGGCAGGAATATACACACCTTTTCTTGTCAAATTTTGAGTGACTTTATCCCCGTGTTTTGAGGGTTTGTCGGCCTTGTGAGACACTGGACCTCCTTGAAGATCGTAACCAGCTTGAACTAAGAGCTTGAAAGCCTGGGGGCCATAAGATCTTGACATTAAGGCCTCGGAGATTTCCCCATGTTCTGTTTTACTGCCCCTAATAGGACGAGTGAATCCATTAAGCTACTGTTCGGAAGGCTTTATTTCATCCAACTTGGTCATGGGTAGCGTTAATTTCTTTAACGTCTCAATACTTTTGACATATTTTTTGCCTTTATCTGTACGAGATGGCGTGTTGCCATTGTTGTCTTCGACAGCTTGAACGTCTTTCACTATCTGTTGAGGAGCTTCTTCTTCAGGTTTAGTGGTGGCCTTGAAGTAATACTTAACATCAGCAAAGTATGATTCGGCTTCAGTGAAAGGTTTAGCATCACCGAACACCCTTTTCACATCTCCATCCCTATAATATTTGAAGCATTGGTGCATTCTAGAAGGTATCACGCCATTCTCGTGAAGCCATGGATGTCCTAGCAACATGTTGTATGACGTTCTTGCATCAATTACGTGGAAAAGAACAGTTGAGACCATCTCTTCAATTAGCAAGTCCAGCATTATTGTACCAAGTGCTCGTTGTCCTTCTTGGTTGAATCCCTGGATCATTAGGTGGTTTTTGCCAAGTTCATCTGGTGTGATGCCTAACTTTTTCATCATTCTCCAAGGTAGGAGATTGACTCCCAACCCTCCATCGATCAACATTCTATTAACTTTATGTCCCCTTATGTAGCTGGTTACAAACAATGGAAAATTGTGAGGCTGCGATCCCAACAACAAGTCTTCCTCCGTAAAGCTCATTACTAGTGTGCAGTCTACAATTGCATCACCATGCTTTCCCCCGGGTGGATAGGTTTCAGTCATGCCCACCATATGACAAGAGATGTTGTAATAATCATTATCCTTAACAGTGGTTAAATTTACAGTTTGTTTCTTCGTCGAGCAGAATTTTCCCTTTGCTCAACTAGCTGCATGACTTTATCTTTGAAGATAAAGCAATCTTGAATTGGATGACCCACCAATTTGTGGTACTTGCAGTATTTTGGGTCGTTTGTGCACCCAGCTTCTTCCGGCCGCTTCATTTCTGCCAGTTCAATGAGCTTATCCTTCATCAGGTCATCGAACATTCCCGAGACATCAGAATCTAGGAATGGATACTGCCTCTCTTGTAATTCTTTCAAGGTCATCCTCCTTTGCATTCTTTCTGGAGCAACAGTTTTTCCCTTATCAGTTTTGTCTTTCTTATTCCTTTGGAACTTGACAGTTTTTGCATTTGCTTGCATAACCTCCTTGTGTGATACCTTGACGAATGTCCTGCCCCCTTTCTTAACCTCTTGCTTCTCTCTAAATCTTTGAGGTTCATAGGTTAGTGGTCCATCAGATCCGGCCCGCAGCTATACTTAGCTCCATATCGTGAGCTCTTGTAGCCAATTCTTCAAATGTTCTTGGCTGAATCCCTTGTAGGATGTAAAAAAGACCCCATCGCATCCCTTGGATGCACATTTCAATAGCAGATGCCTCTGAGAGTCTGTCTTTGCAGTTCAAACTTAGGTTCCTCCATCGATTGATGTAATTGATGACGGGATCCTCCTTCCATTGGCATGTATTTGTTAGCTCGATCATACTAATCGTCTTCTCGTGTTGTAGAAACGATTAAGGAACTCATGCTCCATCTGATTCCAGCTGTCGATGGAGTTAGGCTCTAAGTTAGTGTACCAATCGAAGGCATTTCCTTTGAGAGAGCGGACAAATTGCTTGGCCAGATGATCTCCGTACATTCCGGCGTTATTGCAAGTTTCGACAAAGTGAGCTATATGCTGCTTTAGATTGTCTTTCCCATCAAACTGCTGAAACTTTGGAGGTTGATAACCTGGTGACATCTTCAAGTTGTCAATCCTATTTGTATAGGGTTTGGCATAACTGTGGGTCAACTTGGAGTTATCATCAAATTTCCCTTCACCGTCTCCAGTATTAGCTCCTTCAGTTGGTCAACTTGGATTCCTCCATCAGTTGAGATTTGCAGCTCTCTCGCGGTTGCCTCAGCTTCTGTTTTTTTATGTTTAGTTGAAGTCTCTTCTTCATCGTGGCCTTCAACTCTTTTCCCATTGATGTGGCTTGTTTCAGTGTTATCCACCTTGCTCATCAATTTAGCGATCATGTTGTCTTATTCCTTGACATGGTGAGTGAGCCCTTCAACAGCTTTGATCAGACTAGCAAGTTGATCATCAATAGTTGATGCATTTGTCATCATCACTGAAGCAGCACTGGATGTTGATGAAGAGTCTGACATCGAGCGCGGAGTGGAGCATGCTGAGTTATTTTCTTCGTCCTTAGCGATGTAGGAAGATTTTTTCTCCACGGAGGAGTCAACTCTTGAAAAAGACTCAGCTTGCGATCTTTTCGACATGCTTCTAGTGACTGCATTGACGTCTATTTCTTTTGAAGGAGTGATCTTCACGACGATCTTGCGTGCAGATGCCATTTGTTGAACTTAGTTTGTGAAAGAGGAGGGATGAGAGGTAGAGAGTGTCCCACTGGGCGTGTCAAATTTGTAACAATAAATTTCGTGAAAAACATGAAAATGATTTACAATATTAATTTCTTTTGAATTTAAGGGTCCTTTCTCTCTCAAATTTGGTCATCTGATTCTCCTCTTTGAAGTTGACTTTGACTGGTCTCGATTTTGACTTTGACTTCGAAACACTTTACCCAAGGACGAGCGGTCTTGTCTTGGATCAAATGAAGTCTTTGAAGATTTTGGTGAAGAAAGTCTTGAATTTGACGGAGAACGATCTTCGAATCTTCATGTTAGATTTGGGCTTTAAACACTGGATCGGAGGGGTCTTGGACCTTGATCTCTAATCGGAGTGTGTTTGTGGATGGTTTTGATGAAGAACGCTTGAAGGCGGCGAAGAACGCTTGAGGTCTTCAAGTTGATCTTCAAGTGAAAAACGTCTGATCAGAGGGATGAAGCTCCTTATTTCTGATTGAAGAACGTTGTGGATGAATTTGGTGAAGAACCATTGAAGATGGCGAAGAACGGCTTTGAAGATGGCCTATGAATCTTCGGATCTTCAAGAACTTTTTCGAGGAGAAATACTCGATCGGAGGGATTTAGCCCCTTGCTCCTGGATCTAAGAACGTTTCTGCTTGTTTTTTACGAAGAACGCTTTGAAGATGGCCTTCGAATCTTCGAATCTTCAAGTCCGGTTGCCAAGATTTTAGATTCATCTTAGCTCTAAGCTTGCTCGTGCCTTGAATGCTTCTGAATCGTTCTTCAATGTGTCTCAGAGTGTGTGGAATGAGTGAATGAAGGTCCCTGTTTATAGGGTGAGGGGATGAAGATTTTCCTTCATTGGCTTGACACGTGGCAGACTCTGATTGGTTGATGGTGATTTTCTTGCATATTTAGTCAACCATCTAGATTTGTCCTCATTTGGTTTGATTTTTTCCTTTATTAACGAGATATCATATGATCTCGATAAATTAGAAAGTTTTCAACTATATTTGTCAGTATGTACCGGGAAATTCATGTAATTTGACGGGCTTATACCGTGTGTATTAAATGCCAATTTTAACTATTTAATTGGAGAATTAATTTAATTAAATTCTCAAAATTAAAATAGCAAAATTTATTTGATATTTTATTATTTGTACATGTGTCCCCATTTAATTTGAGCAAATTTAATTTGCTTACAGGTATTTAGTAAGTGTAAGTAGGCTATGTGTAAATTGGGAAAATGGACCTCTCTAAGGGTGATATATGTATAACTTATGTACCTACCAGATAATTTCCAAAAAAAATGTAACATACTTAATAGTTCCCAAGCTTATAAGATGAACTTTACTTTTGTTGCTTACAATTGCTGCTGTGGAAAAATTATTATATCTGCTACGAATATTGTGAAAATTTGACTTCACAATTGAATGAATGATAATTTAGTAATGTATATTGAAAAGAAAATATACAATTGTGTATCCAATGAAACTATTTTTCGTAGATTTCAAAATATGGCAAACTATCATAGTCAGTTGTAATTTAAATTTTTAATTAATTATAAGTTACTCCCTTCATCTATGAATGTTATTCTCCTTTACTATTGGACTCATAACTTAATAAAAATTAGTATTTTATAAAAAAAAAATAGATAAAGTAAGGGGATAATGAGGATATTATAAGACTCATTTATTTACTTTTGAGAATTGTTTATTTTTTAAAAATAAATATCAATAAAATTGGTGAAAAAATGAGAATAAGATTAATATGTTAATTGATTTATTTTTGTGTCTTCACTAGGAATAAATTTTATATTTGTTCCTGGTTGTTAAACAATAACTAACCATAAGTATTTAATGAAAATAATTATATTTATTATAAGGGTGATTGTTTGAAAATGCATTTAAGTTGCACAATGCACCTAGTGCACAAGAGGGTTGCTTATTTTATCCATTTAATACTCAATGTCATTGTTCCACCTTGGAGTATATAATTTAACTATTGACAAATTCTAACGCTAAATTGCATGAGAAAGATCACAAGATAAATCTAAAATGAGTAAGTATACGGTGAATTAGTTTCACCGTGAAGATAAATTGTAATTTTATACGGTATTGGTTATTTTTATTAAATAATATTACTATTAAGTTAATTTTTTAATGAAATAATTAATATTATAAATTAGTTTCACTAGTATACTTTATCATCTAAAAATACGTGTTAATTTATTATTATCTTTATTTTTTTAGTTGCCACTTTAGAAAAAAAATATTAGTTAAAAGTAACTAATTTGTTATTTCCACTTTTACCTTTTTAATTAATAACTTGTTAAAGGATATATTAATAACAAGTTTGTGGATACATAACCATTGGTAATTCATTAATAATCTAAGAGTATGTATAATGTAATATTTATTCATATATAAATTATATTGGAATACTATCTAATAGAAATGCTTATATTTTTTAGTGATAAACTAATATATTTTAACTCATACTCTTTAGTAAAAAATAACTTGTACCTCTAAAATTAATACCTTTTAGTAAAAACAACTTACCTACTCTAATGAAATAATTAATATTCTTCAAAGTGATTCATGTATGTACCAATTTCACTCTATACTATGCATAACCTATCAAAGTGAGTATATTAGACACTTTAGGACTCATTTGGTTCGTAAGATAAAAGTATATATCCGTCAAAAATATGCATGTTTTTTACGGATAGATACTTTTATCTTACGAACCAAATGAGCCCTTACAATATAATGATTTATTAAAGAGGAGTACTCCCGTGAAACTTATTCATAGCATGAAATTTATACAACAAAATATATTTGCTGATGATTTGCTTACTGGCTCCACGGTGTAAAATATGTATTTTATCAATGAATATAATTAATGGTATCAATAAGTACATATTGTAATATAAGTTTCATACCATATACTTTGTTCAAAGAAGTTTTTGTGCTTATTAAATGACTATTTTATTTTAGTATAATATTGACAAATTCTTATGTGAGAAATGTGATATGAATCATAAGATGGATGCATATTAAGTGCAAATTTATCTATTTAACAATTGATTGTTATGAAAGATATGAATGTCCTTGGAGGTTACAAGAGAATGTCAATGGTGTGTTATAAAAGATATGAATGTCTTTGAAGGTTACAAAAGAATTTCAATGGGGGTTACAAGCAATGATGTAGGACTCTTTATATACCTTTAATTGTCCAAGTAAATTATCATTATGTATATTCATGCATGAGCACCCTATAAATAGAGGTCATGACACCTTATTTGTTACACACCAAAGTTGAATAAAAAATAATTCTTCCAACATATTATCTTCATTTACTTTACATTTTTTAGAGTATTCTATATTCTTATTAGTTTTATAACACGTTATCAGCACGGGTGTTTACCTTGAGCTTAATTGAAGATATTTGGACAAGTTCAAATATCATACACAATTCTTGAGGTAATACTTTTCCTTTTTTCAATTTACATTATTATGGCTAATCTTATAAAGTTGGAGTTTGCACATCTTGATATCACCGAGAAGAATTATCTTTCATGGATTTTTATGTTTGAAATTTATCTTGAGGCAATGGACCTTGGTGAAACAATTGTGAAAAATAATAATGCATCCAACAAAGATCGTGCAAAAGTAACGAGTTTCCTTTGTCATCACTTGGACGATGGATTGAAAAACAGAATATTTAACTATAAAAAGTTCATCTTGAATTGTTGAGAAATCTATAAGAGAGATACGACCACCTGAAGATTGTCGTCCTTCCAAAACCCCGATATGATTAGCTCTACATATGGCTTCAAGAGTTTAAACTATGAATGAATATAATTCAGTTATGTTCAAAATTAATTCTCAATTTCAGTTGTGTGTTGAAAATATTACTGATGAAGATATGCTTGAAAAGATATTTTTTACCTTTCATGTCTCGAGTTTGCTACAGAAGTAACATCGAGATAAGTTATTCAAAAAATATTTTGAATTGATTACATGTCTTTTGTTGGCCGAACAAAATAATGAGTTATTATTGAAAAATTATGTTGAAATTATAGCAATTCATGAGGCTAGTCGAGAGTGTGTTTGGTTAAGATCAATGATCAATTATATCAGAAAAAATTATGGATTGTCACATGACAATAAATCCTCCAACTGTATTATATGAAGATAATACAGTTTGTATAAATCAACTGAAAGGGAGATATACTAAAGGAGATGGAACGAAACATATTCTCCAAAAGTCTTCTTCACTCATAATTTACAAAAGAATGGCGAAATCAATGTGCAAAAAATTTGATGTGAGAACTTAGCAGATTTATTTACCAAGGCATTACCGACTGCTACTTTTTAAAAATTAGTGAAACCTATTGGAATGTGTTGATTAATGAATTTTAAATGAAGTTTAAATTATGGGAAGAATTAATACACTAAGTAATATATACTATTTTTCCATACTTGGATTTTTATCCCAATGAGTGTTTTCCCTAGTAAGATTGTAATGAGGCATATTAGTCGTTACAACAGACCGAGGGAGAGTGTTATGAAAGATATGAATGTCCTTGGAGGTTACAAGAGAATATCAATGGTGTGTTTTGAAAGATATGAATGTTCTTAGAGGTTACAAGAGAATTTCAATGGGAGTTACAAGCAATGATGTAGGACCCTTTATGTACATTTAATTGTCCTAGTAAATTATCATTATGTATATTCATGCATGAGCTCCCTATAAATAGAGGTCATGACACCTTATTTGTTACACACCAAAATTGAATAAAAAATAGGTTTTACAATAGTTTAGTTTTTTTTTTCTGAAACAGTTTTTCTTTTTTCTTAAAAGTATAATTAATTTATCTCTTGTTTTTCTCTCTTAATTTAATAAGAAAAGAAGGTGGATTAGCAATGCACATAAATCATTCTTAATTTATTTTTTTGGTTTACTAATTTCACAATTAAATAGTTAGAGTGATTATTGGGTGCACTCATGTGCCCAAAAATTCAATTCAATTTTGAGAGACAGCTCATTGATCGAATATGCTGAGAGTGGCTAGTAGGAGGCTCTGTTTTCTGACATGAAATTATATGAAATTTGAGGCCTCTTTCTCAATCTTAAAAATGTATGAATTTGGACCTTAGAACTCGGTAATGGTGGGATGATACTTAGGAGTCACGGACATAGATTTCAGCCATGGCAAAACCTCAATAACCCCACCGCCACTTGCCTCTGCCCCATAAATAACCAAAAATAAACTAATTAAAAAACTTGTGAAATTGTGCAGGCGTAAACAAATAAGTATTTACCGAATATTTGTGTGTGCATGTTAGATTTGAACGGTTTACGAATGGAGCATTGTAGAGAGAGAAGTCAAATAATGGTTGTAGAAATTCTCTTTTGCTATTTTCTTTCATTTCCCGAGGTGAGATTTTGCTATCAATATAGAAGGGTTTCAGTATGCATTCCTCTGTTTTCTTGACAAATAATTTATACAATTGAATTATGTTTTATTCATTACTTAATAATTGAATATATAAATTAATAAATGAAAATATCCAAAGACCAATTTATTATACCCAAAAAATATGAGTAATACCCGAAGAACAATTGAGTAATATTCCATGCTATATTCAATAATACCTAAATAGCAACTCACGAATACCCGAAGAACAAGTTAATAATACCCCAAGAACAACTCATTAATATCCCAAGAATAATTCTAAGTAATACCTCAAGAAAACTCAGAAATACCCTAATAATAAGTCAGTAATCCGCGAAGAGCAAGTTAGTAATACCCGAAGAGCAAGTTAGTAATACCCGAAGAAATAACTCACTATACACCAAGAACAAGTTTGTACTACCCGAAGAATAAATTAGTAATACCTCAAGAACAACTCACTAATATTCCAAAAACAAGTTTAAGTAATACCCAAAAAATAACTCACTAACATCACAATTGCTAATACCTGAAAAATAATTTACTAATATCTGAAGAACAACTTAGCAATACCCGAGGAACAATTTAGTAATGCCTGAAGAACAAGTCATTAATATCTCAATTACCAAAAAAATACATAGTGTAGTGTGTACTATGTATTTTTAAAAAATCAAATTAAAATTGAACTTAAATCCAAGTCTGTGGTATGCACACAATTTCACATAATTTTCGTGAAATAGTTAATACCAGGCAAATCTATAAAGTTGTATTTGGGACAATGAAAAGATTAATAATAGGGCCACATATTACAAATATAATTTTAATAGATCCACTTTCTATAAAAAAAAATTATTTTAAGATAAAAGCTAATATGAAATATTTTACGGTGTGAAACATTCCATATACATAAAAAATTTGCGGATCCATAACCCGATCGGGTCAAATTTAGGTAATTTTCTCAAATTCTCGCGCAAGCACAATTTCCAGATTTTTCGCTTTCATAAGTATATATTTATTTGTATATAAATAATTATTTTATTTTATAATAACACATATAAAATAGTAAAAATGTGTTATTACATGAATCAATATATCTAGCTTTAAGGGATTATGATTAAATTTTAAAAAAAACATATTTGTTCTTAACAAAAATATAATTTATCCTACTTTAACACACGTTTGCCCATATAGTAAAATAAACTGGGGAGCAAATCTTCACCGAAGAAAATGACTCGGCCTGAAGTTGGATTTGGACTTGATAAAGGAGTACAGATTGAAGTCAACGCACAAAAATGTTACCTATAAGCAACAATCCGAAAGACATTCAATTCTAAAGTCAGACTCAGCGACCTGGTACTAAAAAAGACAAATGAGACATCTAATGGTGTATTTCGTCCCAACTTGGAAGGACCTTTCTGGGTAACAAAATGCCCATTGAATGGGGAATATACGAATTAGAACTTCCGGACGGAACGCCTGAACAATACCATAGGAACACATCTCACCTCAAGAAATACTTTCAGTGAAATAGCCAAATACCAGAGGAGACATGTAATCCCACGATTATTGTTGTACTAGATGCGAAAAAAAATTCTCATTATAATTTCAGTTTAAAATAATTGTAAGTCTTGCGGCCATCTCACAGAACCCTTAGCTTAAGGACCCACGCTTCACCTATTCAGGATAAGCTATCGTCCCAAAAATCTGAAGAGCCCATGAGTTCTAAAGGCAAGATAAGTTCGAAAACATTAGCGAGCTAATAATCTTGCTTATAAATACTTCCATAGTCAGGATCGAGCGAGTTAATTATCTCACTGAATCCTGACACCTCAAAACCTTTCCAAGTAAAGGCACATCCGCTTGGGTCGGGTTAGGTCGGCGAGCTAATTATCTCATGAATGCACGGCTCAGGCACTAGGGTTCAGACGAGCTAATTATCTCAGTGAACCCAACCTAAAGTTCTCTTGATGATCGACCTTCAAGCGAGCTAATTATCTCACTGAACTCAATTTCTTTAAACTCTTTAAAGAGCACTAATACGACATATTCAACGAGCTAATTATCTTTCTTACAAACCATTATCCATGAAGGGTCAGGCGAGGTAATTATCTCCCTTATCCTAAGTTCTTTTATTAGTTACAATTTAACACACGATTCAGTTCATTTTTTAACAAGTTGTACTCTAGTTTCAATTTTTTAGGACATGATCTTCAGAAATTTGCAAAATATTCAGGAGTTCATTCAGAAAAAGCAACTCAGGAATTGACAAAGTATTATTTTATTAGAGTGTGAAAGTTACAAAGGTTGCTCCACTCAGGAAGATTACAAATCCTGAACCTGACAACTATTACAAGAACTTCCTATTTGTTAGCCCGAAAGTGATATAATCTTCGATAAGTTGTGTCTCCTACATATTAGGCACGCCATGGCGGCCGTTGTGGGTTACGGTGGCCAAAAGCTGAAAGGCCGCCATCTAAGACCACCGGAGGACTAATCGATAAAAAAGAGTTGTTCCGGATCATAACATTTAGAGCACAAAAGGAGGACTCATGGAAAACCCATAAGTTAGAACCATCTGCCGTAAACCCCACGTCCATAACCACCGAGGAGGAAAATAGAATGCAGAGCCAGAGGATCGGGTTGGGGATGTGACCCGAGCCTGAAGAAAAATAAAAAGGAAGCATGCTAACCTCCCAAAGGCGTGAAGATTCTTGCCTGAACAAATAATGATCGTGCTAAGGAAATAAGATCCTTTACAGATCCAGCATCTTCACTGAGTTTCAGTTTTCTGAAGAAACGAGACATTTGTCCCATTATTTTTAGAAAAAAAAAAAGTTAAACATGGAAAGTTGTCTTAAATCCACGATCTTTAGGTCATGACCTAACGTGGGCATGAAGTAAGACACGACATGTAAACGTGTACATTAGGGCTTAGCTCTAATATTATAAATATGTTCATTCTTGACTGAAAGAAATGGTCGGCAACCATTGTCAATCCCTTTTATTTATAGCTTTCTTTTCACTTACAATAAATAGTTAAATACAAGACGTAGCACATTAAAGTCCTAGCCCAAACACGCGGCTAGGCAGATCTTGGAGTCATTTTACTTACAGTTTATACATTGTCATTCCTTAAAGTCCACTGTAATTTCTTGGAACAAATAACTACTCCCTCCATTTTCCAAATTTATTCCCACTTGTGTGGGCACGAGTTTTAAGAAAAATGATATAAAGTAGATAAAGTAAGGGTATGGTGGAATAATTGTAGGGTCCACTAGAGAATAAAGTGATTATTTGTGAGTGTGATAATAAAATAATATTTTCTAATAGAGGAATGTGAATAAATTTGGGGGACGGACGAAAATGGTAAGTGAGAGTAAATTTGGGGGACGGAGGGAGTATTTATCAACACGAGTACATGCATATATATACACGTTTCTTGATCATTTTAATTAAAATTTATTTAATAAAATTTATAAATTAATAACCATTGAAATCTTTTTTTCACGAATTACTAATATGAATGTATGTGTACATGTTTGATGATTGTTTATATAAAATATTTTTAATAAAATTATAAAATAGTCATCTTTGTAATCTAATTTTACTATTTATTAACATGACTACTTATAAAAAATATACATCTTTCTTGATCGTTTTAATTAAAATATTTTTAATAAAATTATAAAATATTCACTTTTTAGTTTTTTTCGCTATTTATTAACATGAGTGCATGTACACACCTCACTTTTTATCCTTTTAATTTGGCTTCATTAATATATAATTAACAAATTATTAATTAATTTATACTACTATAATATTTATATGTACTAAATTAATTAAAAATTTATTTTTGATAAAAAATTACATTAGACAGTGGTTATTAACCGTTGTCTAAGCCACATTAATAAAGTGATTTTAAACCATTGTTTACGCCACACTTAGAGTGCAGTTTTAAACCGTTGTTTAAGGTGTAACTTTGGACAACAGTTCAAAATCGTTGTCTAAGTTTTTTTTTTTTTTTTTTTGTGTCAAAACCGGTCTTCAAAGTGGATTTAAAAAAAAAAAATTAATGGAGCTATCTAAGTTAAAATGTGTAGTAGTAGTGATGTATTCCTTTTCTATTGTGATAGATATGGTAAAAAGAATAAGGAGTAATCTATTACTCCCTTGGGTCCTTCTATGGTCAGGAAAGCTTTGCCCTTCCTGACATCAGTAAACCCCCTAAATACCATTGGATTCATGATCCAACGTATAATATTATTTTGAAGAGATTGCACTTTGCATTAGGGCGATTGCACTGTGCATAAGGCGATCGCACTATTAAAAAATTTAATTAATATTATTAAATAAAATTAAAATTACTAAATTATCCTTTTAATTAAATATTATTATATTTTAATCAAATTAAAATTTATGTTTTCAAAATTAATTCTTACACCCTGGAAGGAACCTAATCCCCAAGTTAATTCATAGCAATTGTTCGATGATAAACATCCTCCATCCCTCCTCCCAACATCCTTCCTCCCAAGCTTGACCAAGTTCTAAATCGATTTTCGAAAACCCCTAATCCCCCATCTAAACCCAAAATACTTTGCGTCAATGGCGAACGCAGAAGCAGAGACGGTTGATTCTGACCCAGAGGATGACGATCTCATGGATGAGGACGTCGGTGACGGCTCTCCCAGTCGAACAGCGGCAGCCGCCATGCCTCGCCTCAAGTCCGCCATAACCGGCGGCGGCTCGTCTTCAGCTCCAAAGAAGACAAAGGGCCGAGGTTTCAGAGATTAAATTCTTATATCAGGTATTTTTACCTTTCTTGTTTTAGTTGTTATATTGTTATTAGAAGATGTAATTCTAGTTCATCACCATTCAAATTACATTTCATTATTTGGTTAGAACTATTGGTAGATTAAAAAAAAAAAGAATCTCTTTATTGATACCTTTGCTGTCTTAAATTTGGATGAACTTGGATATGAAAGTTGTGTTTGTCTTGAGAATTTAGATGTGCAGTCATTTTACAAATGACCAGTGGCCAATTAACTAATGTGTCTTGAATAGTTTTCTGCAATATGATAGTGAGGAAAGGGCACATGCTCTGCCTAGATTTTCTTTGTGAAGATCAAACTTGGCAATAGTCCTGATCCCTATCTTGATTTTCTTTTGTTTTTCCTTTTGGCTATTTTATTTTTCGTTATTAAATTGATCTGGAATAGTGCTAAAAAGGATAGATAAAGGTTATGTCAGGGTTTGGGAACTAAAGAGTTCGTATGTAACATTGACGTGATTTAAATCTAGATTTAAGTTTTCTTCTAATTTGGCTAAGATATAGAAAATTTAGGGGTTGAACTGCCTAATAATGCATAAGCTACCTACCCAGTAATTTGAGATTCCTTCATGATAAGTTATCTAGAGTTGATATCTCTACTTCATAAAACACCCAGTCTTTTGCTAGTTGTTAATCTTCAAGACTTCATATGGGAAGCAATTTCTATGGATTGCGATAAGTGTGCTATTAATTTAATCTACATTCCTAAGCCAGTAGATAGTCTAGGACTAAAAATACTAATTGACATTAGGTGATAGCTCAAGTGCATTGTTTTGTTGATGTTGTCGAGTTTGCTGGGCATTCAGTAATGGCTAATGCACTATTTAAGTAATCCATGTATTCATGTATTTTAAAATCAATAATTGTACCTGCTCATTGGAGTAGTTTCTATGTGTTATAAAAGCAATAATTTTATTCACTCATATGATAGAAGTAGTTTATGTTTTCAATGAACCTGATATGATGCTTGTGCAATGTTAACTATTTTGCTTCTGTTATCTATATGACTATATCCACTATATTATTTCATTAAACTTCTGTTACAATGGGGCATGTTACGAAATATAGTGGTTGAAGTTTGGATAGAGTGCTCAGAGTTTAATAAGAGATTGAATAACACTTTCTCTTTTCGTAATTGAAATACCTTTACCATGGTAAACTTCAGGCAGTCACTAGATATGATATTCCAATTTTTTCCAGCTGTTAGTTACTATAAACAATCCCTTTAATTCCAAAATATGAACAAGGTGAAGCAAAATATACAAAGATAGGGTAATGTCAGCAGAAATGTGCAACATGTATCTCCCCCATTTTCTTACATTTATAAAATATTTTTCAGGTGATTTGGGGTGGACAGAGGATTAAGGTTTCGATATTTGATTTAGTTATTGGTAATGTTCTCTCTCCCATATTTTTTTTTTCATTTTTGATGATTATATAGCAAAATACGTTTCTCTTCTTAATAAGAAAAAAGTTACTTGTCTTTGACATTTGGGTGGCTTTATGTCCAGGCGATGTTCGTATTTTTTGCATTTTTTAAATAGGTGGCTCATAGTTTCAGTTTTTGAAATGTAAATATAATATATTATATTATAACTTGTACATTTTAGTTCATATTGTATGAATTAAATACCCAGAAAAATGATGCATTTTTAGCCTTTATTTAATTGAAAAATTCGGTGGCACCTTGGCTCGTATAACGGCATAGGTCTGCCTAGTTGTATATCATGACTGGAACCTTAGAAGGCCAATTAGGCCAAAGTTGGGGCAACTCTGTGCTTGGATCTTGTTATCCAATCTTTGTCAACAGAGGCTTTTGCAAATGCAACAACAACTTTTGAAATTTGTGCATCCATTGGAACAACAATTTCAACCACATATGTATCCTGGAATGTGTGCTTTGGATGTGTTTATAAATTTTGATAATTTTTGAATAAAGCCTTTAGTTGTGTCTACAATTTGGGCGGATCTTCTTTTGCTGCAAAAGAAGAGTTTTTCAGATGCTACAACACTTGTGCTGCTTAAAGTACTCATTCGAGGTGTTTATGATTGGGATACAATTAACAGAGCTATTTTTGTGATTGGATTACTCTTTCTTCCAGCCATTTTTCTCATGCCTATTACACTATATATGTGAGAGCTTTTCACATTAGTTGTGCTCTTGTGCTTAAGGTTAGATTGTCTGCAAAGAGCCAGTTTATTAAATACTATTCCATTGATTTTTGTTAAGAGTGACCTACTGTATTTTGGTAGATCGATTCTTGGATTTATTTCTGTATGTATTTCTGCTATCTGATTCTACTTTTTCTGATAATTAATTATTCCGAGTATTCGGTAAAGCACTACAAAGTGGTGAGATGAAACTTATATGTTAGATGAAGAAGTAATAAGACAGACTTGCTTCAATCCTGTATAGAATGTTACCTTACCGAATGTTCTTAATATGAGGTGAAGCTCTCTTTTTTATTGGAGGACTAATTGTCTCTACTCTTTATATTTGATGGCTATTTGGTATTAATTCATAGGATTTATAGAAGAAAATCTAATTCCCAACTCCTAAATGATTTTCTTAATGCTCCCCATTTTCATTAGTATTTCCTCTTCTTGATATAACTCTATTCAAAGGGTCAGGTACATGAATGTCATACTGATAACATTTATATATTTGCCTAGTTAAACGAAAAATAAGAAGAATCACCATTATTTGCACAAGATCAACATTAATTTTTACATCATTAACAATATACTCAGGAGAAAAGAAATGCATAATAATAAATGTGATTCATTTCTTGTTAAACGATAGCTAAATACAATTTGGAGCATTATTTGGGATTAATACAATTTTTGTCTCATAACTTTTCTACTTTTTCATTTTGATCTCGTAATTATTTACTTTTTCAATTTAGACTCGTAACAATTCAAATTTATCCAAATCAGTCTCAAATGGCAGAAAATTGCATGAAATTATGTCATTTTATTCATGTGATGATCACGTGCTACTTTATTTTCTGTCAGAATAGAATGGCACATCCCATTTTTCAGACTCATTTCTCCAATACTACTTCGAATCAAAAGAGGTTATAAAATCAACTATACAAGTGTTTCTACGTCTTATAAAATTGGATGACTTCTATGTTTTTAATATAAATTAATTAATTTTATTAAATTTTTAAAATTCAAAATTCTAATTGAAGTTGAAATTTTCAAACCATTAAATTATAAATCATACATTGATTTGTTTGAACTTTTTATTAAAATCACTTTGCATAAAATCCATTAAAAAGAAGCAATGATCATTTTCCCTGGCAACTCTTACTTAGAGTTTGCAACTGAACAAGTTAGTACGCTATTTGAAAATTTGGTATTACTGAAATTCAAGTCTTTGTTATAGGTTGATTGTATCATTATTAAAAGGTGATAGGTGCCTCCTCTTTAGTACTAGTAAAAAGATTATGTCACTTCATGTCTAGCTTTTGACTGCTTAAAAATTATGTTCCAGTGAATGAAAATTGTACATATATAATACAACAAACCAAAGCAAGGACATCCCATGTAGCATTTGAATTTTTTGGAGTGATTTATAATACTTGTATACTGTAAATCATAAAATCTCAGTCAAATAACAAGTAAAATAATTCATAAAAGATTGACTAGTACTACACAATAAAATAAATTTAATTTTATAGTATTCACGTCAATACACATATTCAATTAGCATTTAGCTGTAAATAGTTATTCAACACATAAGTTGCAAGAAATATGCATCTAAGAAGTTACTGGACTAAAATAAGGATTGTATGAGCTGCAAGAAATAAGCATCTATTAAGTCCGAAATCTTATACACAATAGTCCCGAAACCTTGAGACATTGCGAGTCCAGGGGCTACCTCATGTGGCAACCATAATGTATGAACCCCCCCGCTCATTTTCTAGGCAATGCACTCTCCCATTACACTCAATTATTCGCTCCGTCTCCACTGTACACACATCATAACAATCCCCAATGATTCTTACACATTATATAAATTAAGAGTAAATCTCCTGTGCACCAGTTACACGGTGCAATTCTAGTTCATTTTTAAAAAGTTAATAGTAATATTTTACTTATTTTCCAACTTTTTGTTTCAGGTAATATTTACTGAAATATATTTCCCACAATTTTCATGCATGCTGCAGAAATTTGCTCTATCTGCAACAGAGGATGGAGCCCTGGACGGATAGATAATTTTATCTTTTAAACCAAACACACCGTTAGAATTCAAAGGGTTCATGTGAATTCTTCCATGACCCATCAATGCTATCAAGGTTGATATCCTATTTGGTTTTGAATTGATTGTGTCCTTTCTGAATTTCTAGTTACGTTCTTGACTTTCTCATCCCGTCCTTGTTCTGATAGTAGTTTTAGTTTCAGACTGAAGTTATCCAGTTAGTTGAAATTATTATATACAGCAATTCAGGTAAAATTAGAAAGAGTTTTTCAATTAAAGTACACGCTGGTGGTACTGGTTACTTCTTTAATCTGAGATAGTACTCGTGTGTTATGAAGTCATTCAAATGAATAATGAAAGTCTCTGGATCTCTGCTCATACTAATAATGTTCTCTGTAGATGTTGTCAACAATGTTGTCAACATAAATTATCGGTTTTCACTTCCTGTCACTCCTGCTGAGTTTGCAGTCATGCGAACATCTTTCTGAGCTTCCTTTCTCAATGCCTCTGTAGAGCACAATTGGTCCTTCACAATTTTCATATCAATCTCAAGCTGAGAAATCTGACCTTCTAATATGGAGACTCTGCTGCTTGTGCGCTCTTTCTGAAAATTATATGCAAAAAAATGGTTAAAAACCTTTAACATGAGAAGCAATAGAAATGACAAGATATCATCAATAAATGTAAGAATCTTGCAACATATGTAGTTAGTAGAGCCTTTAAACCATTAGCTGATCAACATGATCTAAGGAACAATCATTTTCATGTCCTTGTACAATCCCCACTATTACTAGCCTAAATGTTTAACTGCATGACCTAGGATAGGCAGATTAAAAATTTCTATTGCCACATTATGATTTAGACTAAAAAAATGAGTGCCTTTACGTTGTGTGCCTCAAGGTTCGGGCTGTTGGGCGATTTGTGCTCGTTTACTTTGGGACTTCGGTCCTTTGAAGCTCTACTTTCTAAGGATGACGATGCAGTGTGGTCTGAATAACGCAGGCCCATCTTGAGCTAGCGCACCACTTGCGGAGAAACCTTCTGAGGAGTTTCTAAGGAAGCAGCAGCTTGAGGGGATGACTTCTTTTGATATACCTCGACCGAGCAAATAGAACGAGGAGAACCACGTTGAGGCCCACCAGACGAGAACTAGTTCTGCACTCGATTGAATTAGACATATGGCTTAACAAAAATGGCTTAAAATAAGGTGATCAGCTACTATCCAAAGTAGTAATTCTATGGATGAAAACGAGAAAGTTAACACGATGATGCATCATTGCAGAGAAGCACAACCAAACAGTATAATGTCATTATACAAACATAAAACTGCATAAAAGCTTGTGGGATGAAACTATCTTTGTTTCCTACTATCGATGATGATTCAAGAAACCATGTTTAGACATTCAGACCAAATAATTTTTCTTAAGGGAGAGATGAACATTCTCATAATAAAAACTGAAATGCTGAACATTTCTACACAGACAGGATTTAGAAGACACGCCTTGCCTTAGGAGTCTGCATATTCTTAACTACTGTCTGTAATGAAGTAATTCAAGTTAGCACAAACATGCCGCTACTTAAATGTTGTCCTGCAACACTGCACAAATGTCACTAGGTATGAGAGAGTCCAATGGAATTAAATGCAAGAAGTCACACACTGCAGATGGGAATAGATTCTTGTACAAGTTAGTATAGCCTACCTCTTTGCATTCCTTTGAGTAACGTATGATCCTTTTTATAGTTCTTCATAGGCAGAGTCACCAGCTTTACAGCTCCAGAATTAACAGCCAGCAGTGACCTGATGGTAGGAAAGCTTTACAACAGTTTATGAGCCTACACAACAAGCAATTTGTGAAGTCCCATGCCTTCATGAATATCAATTTTCATAAAGAAGTCAAAGATGGTCAAATTTGATTGGACCTGATTTTGAGAAATATCTTCCAGTCACTCTCCTAATATCGTTTCACAAACAATGCTCCAGCCATAGAGACCAATTCCTTGAACATGTTTGAGATGTAACTCCACACCCTGCATCAGAAGTCATTAGGAATATAATCACATGATATTGTGTGCAAAAACAATAACTTCTTGCATATTAAGTTTTTGTTTCGAGGGTGAATGGAGAATAAGAGAAGTGGAGAAAAGAGCTCATTCAGTACTTCATTTATATAGTCTAATAGTGAGGTTAGTAAGGTACGATAAATTACATAACTATACTAGATCTACATCAGAATTTCATGAAAAACTATTAGAAGCCCAATGTTGCTGGTGCATATATAGATTCATATTATTAAATGGATGCAATTCATGGACTTAATAAGTAAAACAACTAGGAAACACCTCTACGGGATTGATTGTAATTCATGGACTTCATTTTTATAACCACTAGTTACAGGGCATCCTTCAATGTGATCAAACAAAAACCAAAAGCAGGATTTTATCGTAGCCTGCACAAACCATGATATATCTAGTAAAAAACTGATGAATATTCATGAGAAAGAAGAAACTTCAACATCAAGTTTTGATCCCTCAGAATTAAATACGAGTGGAAAATTAGGAGAAAACTAAGTTTCAATAACTTGATCCTCAAAATCTGTTACAAAAGAAAACCATTGGCAGATGAATGTCATATTAATAACAGTATATGCTTAGCAAGCAACTCCTAGATGCAAAAATATAAATGCTTAGCAAGCAACTCCTAGATGCATTGTCTACAGAAGAGTCTAGCCACCCCTAAACAGAAATGTGGAAGTAGCAATAGCAAACATAGCAGCAATATGCAGGTGAATGTTACTAAGTTCATAAATCAACATTTCCCTTTAATTCTTTAAGCTTTAAAGCTTTTCCAACCTCCTTCATTGACTTCATTTACTCAGTAATTAAAGGCCACATGTTCATTTTTTAATTTGACTGGGTTGCGGAAAATATTTATACATATTAAGAGTCGGCATAAATCAGAAAATTACCTTCCACGGTACAAGGTTAACAAGTTCAACATACTTGCCACCCCTTAGCGCAGTTAGGTCAACACGACAAGGAATGTAATCAACTTGAATCAGCGTAGGCCATATATCAAATTTCTGTAAGGAACAGAGAAAGAAAAACGATGTTACTATGTTAACAAGATTAACCATAAACAGGGTAATTAAATAGAAATAAATTACTTCATCTTTAATCTGAAAAAAAATATAAATTAAACAGAGATATGCTTTTCTCCAGGTCCTCTTCTAACACACCAAGCATTCTCTATAGAATGTCCAAATCTATATATCTATACAAAAGGAATAGTGTGGCCAAAATACTAATGGTGTTTTACTATTTTCAGAAATTTTATATTAATATTCAGATTTCAGATGAAAAGTAGCATGCTTCATTAATTTCCCACGGCGGCGAGAGGGCGGAGAAGGAAGCAATCAAGATCATTATTAATAAGAGGAAGAGAACAGAGTACAAGCCATAAGACATGACATAGTCTGTTAAATTATCTGAGTTGGAGAACTCAGCATGCCTACGCCCTTTGCAATCATCGCCGGTAGCACTTAGGACATAACCGGCGGCAACAAGGATGACGTGTACGGCGAATTCCATTTTGTCTTGGTCCCCCACCACTTGAGGCCGCGCTGGCCACTACAGCGCCCATACCGATTGCTCCGTCGCCATAATGCACTCACCTTCTTAATGGGTGTTTACGAATTGAATATCTCAGATTAATGGGTGTTTACGAATTGAATATCTCAGAAAAGAGTGAGGAGAAGACGATGACAGTATAATCTAATTGATTACCCGTGCAATTCTTATAAATCAAAATTTCAGTACAAAATTTTTAAACCTAATCAAATTTATGATGAACTTGAGAAACCGGTGAAAAAATTGGCGTGTGTTTTTGGCGACGTTGAAGAGGAGAGGATTAAGAAAGCTGCTAACTCTTGTGTGGTTTTGGTTTGTGGAATTTTTGGAGGTGGACTACGAGCAACACATATTTTTCGATGACACGAAGGATTGAATGAAATTGAAAATGAATTGGAAATTAGGGTTTGTTTGATGGATTTTTGGTTGAATACTTGAAGAATTTGATTTTAATTTAATTTAAAAATATATAGTGTTTTTATATAAAATATGTTTAGAAATGATTTTATAATTTTAAAATTAAGAAAAGAGTTTTAATTTTTAAAATTATAAAAGGATACTTTAGTAATTTTATACATTTTATTTATTAAAATTATTTTTTTTGGCTTTGGGCGAAACTATATTGCCCAGGGCGATGTAATATTATTTATTGAAATTTTATTGGTTTACTGACGTTAGGAAGGGCGAAACCCCTTCCTAACCGTAGAAAAACCCTACTCCCTTTGTCCCAAATCTTTCTTTATAGAAAGGTCGACACAAAATTTAAGAAAAAATAGAATATGTTAGTGTGAAAGTAAATACTCGCTCAATTTCACATGAATTTGAATACTTTTTAATTGGATGTCCCACAAAAATTTACACACTACTAAAATCTTGATTTATATGCACACTCATAAAATTATACACATGTTTATCATATATAATTGTTTTATTTACTTTTGTGAAAAAAATGAGTGAACTATTTCATTTTTAAGGTGTGAAGTTGAGAGGTCTTAAAAGAGAAAAAAAAAGTTAGAACAGAGGGGATATATTTTAAAATTTTAATCAATAAGAGAATATTAGATATTTTTAGTTATATTAAATTAAAAAAATATTATGAAGAGTGTATCTATGAAAATGAATTTGTATATATTTGTGCCTTTACCAATAGTAGAAAGGCCCAGGTTATTTACACTAGCCTCTTCGGTATATAAACTACCTGCTGTTCGTAAAAAAAAAAAATTGAAATTTTTTTAAACATTGTGAAATTGAATTTTTTTCTAAAAATTTATAAAATTTTCAAAAAGAAAATGGTAAGTATACTAGCTAGTGCAAATAACTTGGGCCCAATCGAAAAGAATTTGAATTTCCATGTTTAAATTTGGGCCGGTTCTTCCACTGATGTATACTGTTTTCAATTTAAATCCAGAAGTCCAATTAAACTTATTGTTTGATTTTCAGTTGTAATTATTCGATCTTTGTATTCTCTTCTAAAAAAATATATGAATAAATAAACAAAAACATCGTTCTTTTTCAACGAAAATATCCGTTTGATTTTTTAGGACGAGAAATTAGCAAGAAAGATTGAACAAATCAAGCCAAATATTTGATGCCAAAATTAAGATTAATCAACCTGTCAGTCTAATCTAATTTAATAAAATATTGTATCTTAATACTTTTGAACGAGTGATGCTTAGACCCTTTATAGATAAAAAATATATATATTTAAATTGCTTAAAGTTTATGTTAGGAGTACTATATTTTTTATAAAAAATTTATCACTTTTAAAATTACTAATATTTTTTATTAAAAAATATAGATTTCATTTTATGAGACAGTTTTATATGAATTTTTTTCATGCTTTAATACCTTTTATAGCAACACCAAGAGTCTTATGCTCAAAATTTGTAACACTTTTGTTACTCGATTAATTTAAAGTTTCATTTTACTTATTGCACTAAGAATTTAGAAAAGAAAAATATATTTTCTTCTAGAAATTTTGAAATGATACATATTTTAAGAAAAATATATTTTATATATAAAGTAATGATATATAGATAAATATATGTATAAGTTTGTAAATGTACACGCAAATTAAATTTTTTTTTAGTAACGTGTAAACATATGTAGCATTCATATACTTTACTCAACAATATAACTAACGATGTGTAATTGGTTAGAGGGCTCCATAATCTAATGCTTTTAAGGTCGAGGGTTGAAGACTCTTCAAATGAAAACTGTGGTTTAATGTAAGGAGGGAGTGGGCATAAATGGCATTCATTGGTTTATCATCATAGTTTGGTTAATGTCACTTTAAATTTGAGCATTGGCTAAAAAATATGATATATATATATATAAGTGTATTTTCCCTATATATATATATATTGAAAATACGTTTTTTTTGTTTTGGCCGGAATAGTCCTGTGTTTGGGGGATTGACTATTTAGTCCCCTAAACCAAACATACCCTAAGTTTTGTTAATTTTGATTTTTATCCTCTTATCTTTTAAATTTTTATTTTAGTCCTGTAAGTTACAAAAAATTAACTTTTCTGTCTTGTGACCTGCTGCTACAAGTTACCTAACAAATTATATGATGATGTGTCAGTTTAATTGAATTTTATTTTGATAAAGTCATACTTGTAAGTTTTTTATTGGTGGACACTAATATTTGACAATTTAAATTGAAAATTGATTAAAATTGAACATAAATTAAAGAATAAAACTCTTTTTATTAATAATTTTTAATATTTTATGAGAATTCAAATTGATTCTCCGATTAAAAAAATTTTAATTTTAAATCTCACCCATAACAAAATCAAAAAATTTTAAATTAAAATTTTAAATTCTATTATAAATTTTAAATAAAAAATTTATTAATTAAAGAAATCTAAATAAATTAATTAAATCTAATTTTAGAAATAAGTAAAAATTCACAAAATAAAGAATTATAAAAGGCTAATTTAGAAATAGGTAAAAAATAAAAAATAATTAATCTATATAACCCAAATTGATTTAAATCTGCGTATGGATAAGAATATCTAAAAATACTTTTGAATTATGATACAGTCAAATTAAATATATTAAATTTTTATAATCATGGATATCAATATTGTAAACAACGATATATTTGAGTCGAAAGGGTCGAGAAAAGTTTGGACGCCCAAGAAAACAGAGCTCCGATGGCCCAAGAACAGAGCTTCAATAGCAGATGAAGAGAAAGATGAGATTTTTTCTGGAAAAATCAGTGATGACTATGAGTCCAAAGGGTCGAGAAAAGTTTGGACGCCCAAGAAAACAGAGCTCCGATGGCCCAAGAATAGAGCTTTAATGGCAGATGAAGAGAAAGATGAGATTTTTTCTGAAAAAATCAGTGATGATGAATCGGAAAAAGCTGAGAGGCCCGAGAAGAAAAGGGCTCGTGTGATCGAGGAAGTCATTTTGGAGAGTGTGTTGGAGGATTGGAGATTGAAGGAACACGACTTCATCAGAGATTCTGGTGAAGATCATAATCGTGTGCGTTGTGAAGCACGTTTTAAGTTTGAAGATGGTGAAAACAGAGAGCGAGAAGCAGATTGATTCTCTTTTTGATGAATTACAGTGCGCCCTAATTGAATCTGCGGGTGCATGCACTCATTCTTTTCATCTTTATTCTTCAATGCGAAATTTTAGTATTTATTATATTTCAAATTTTCGACTTTATTTTATTTAAATTGATTTACAGAGGATGACCCTAAAAATGTGTATAAAATGTTTGTTTTTTCAGTTGGACAGAATTTTATGGATTTATATATTAAAATCTGTCAATATAGAACAATACATTTACAAATTTAGGGCAGGGCATTATGTTTTTAAAATTTATTAATGTAGAATAATGGTGCTCAGATTTATTATAATAAGATATATATAATGTGCAGAATGATGATGAAAGAATGGCCCCAGAAGATGTTAATGAGTGTCCAAAGGATCGTTGTGACAGAGGAGATCATGATCCTATTCTTGATGGAATCCTCTGCAGATATTGTGCACTTGTGATCCTCGATATAAAACACGTTTCGCCTCATTTTGTAAGTTTCCAAAACACGCTTTTCAATGCATCATCATTTTACATATGGAAATTGATTGCTGTTGAATCTTGCAGTTTCTTGAAGACACAGGAGGACTTCCTTCTACGATGAATCAATTTGAGTTTCGTGGCTCAGAATTTGGAGACATTCACTAATATATTTAATCAAGGCACAGTTTTTTATCTGATCAATGATTCAAATACCAACAAACTGTACCCTCATCAACTGGAGGGGTTCGAGTTCTTGTGGCGAAACATAGCTGGAGACATTCGTATAAAGAATCTCCAACCCAACGGGGGCCGTGGCTGCTTAATCTCGCACGCTCCTGGAACAGGCAAAACTCGTCTGACCATAGTGGTTTACCCGAATTGTTGCAAACAATGATGGATTGAAGAAGCTTCTTTCGATGATCAAACCATTTGAGAAGACTTTGCCCGGGTTGAGGGACTGTTTGATCATTTTAAAACCGACTGATTTGCAGAAGAAATTGATGAAATGCAGCATCGGTGCTGACATGAGTTTTCTCGAGCAAAGTAACTTAGCATCGCTTATATATATATATCAGTCCACCCTTGGGGAGTTTTCTGATGATCACACATGCTCCGAAGGGATAAACCTAGTCGGTCGAAAGACAAGCTATATGCAGCTAGGTCAAGAAACGTTTATCATTTGGTTACGTTGATGGAGGTGAATAAGTACAAGAGAGGCGGGTGGAGAAGGAGAAGATTTCGGAGCTATTATTTAGTGGCGAATATTCCGGGGTGGGGAAGATCAAGTATTGGAAGCGATGGTTAGGGAAGAAAGCGAATGTTTGAGAGGATTATTCATCAGCTAGCTAGCCTGGCCAAAGGAATCTGATTTGGTCAAGTCTTTTAGTTTAATTTGTTGATATTTGAAGATTACTGAAAATCATTTTATGCATCGTATTTGATTTGCCTGGCTTAGAGGGGTGTTGGATTGATTAATATTTTGAAAGTATCACACATTGGATGGTTTTTAAATTAAATGTTTTATCTTAACTTTTGATTTAGCGAAAGGAGTACTTGATGTTCATTTAAAGTTGAGCTCAATCAAACTTTTACCAAGCAATTTCGAATCAAGTATGAATAGTTTTGTTCGATTTTTAATCCTAATTACATTTAATGGGATTTCATGTTACACATCATAGATAATTGACATGTATCTAATTAGCTAATTTAAAATAACTATAACTTTAAAATAAATTTATTTATTCTCTCCTTTAAATTTTAATAAATCTTATTAACTAATTTAAAGTAGCTATAATTTAAGTAAAAATCATTTATTCTTTCTTTTAAATCTTATCTCATTTTTAAAATTTGAAAATCAATTATTAAAAAAATAATATATTCTAAATAGATTAATTTAATATTATAATCTCTACTGTTAATATATTCGAATAGAGACACTTGGGTAGGAATTCCTACCGTAGAAATTATCAAAAATAGATATAAACAAATATTAATCCCACGCGCGGGAACCACACCTCTGCATACCCGTACTAAATAGTCCCAACCAACCCCTCCCCAGCACCACCACACACACACTCCATACATACCCGTGCCCTCCCACACCCCCACCCTCACTCCATACAAGTCTTACCTTTCTTCTCAGGATAACATTTTATTTTAATTTTTTTAGTTATTGTATTAATTAAAAAAATATACATTTAATATTATATTATACACAAATATTTATATATATAGTAATACACATTTAATTTTACAAATAACACATATTTAATTTTACAGTAACACATATTTGCTGTAATAGTAACAAATATTTGTCTCCTAATTTATCTTACAACATGGGCAAATGTATGTTACTATAAGGACAAAATATATTTTGGATTTATTACATCCAAGGGCACCCTTTAGACCCAAAAAACATTGTGGGACTCAACTTTTTAAAAGTATCAAGGAAAGACAAACTTAATGCAAATAAGACTAAGGGAAAATACACTTTTTTATCCTTTAAGTTTTGTTGACTATGATTTCCGTCCTCTTATCTTTTAAACTTTTAATTTAGTCATGTAAGTTACAAAAAAATGACTTTTTTGTCATATGACCTGCTGCAACAAGTCACATGACAAGTTATATGATGACGTGTCAGTTTTATTGTGATAAAGTTAAACTTGAAAATATTTGATTGGTGGACACTAATATTTGACAATTTTAAAATGAAAATTGATTGAAATCGAACATAAATTAAAGAATAAAACATCTTTCCATTAATAATTTTTTAATATTTTATGAAAATTCAAAATTGACTCTCCTATTAAATAAATCTAATTTCAAATCTCACACACAAGAAAATAAAATTAAAATTAAAATTTTGTTATAAATTTAAAACATCATAATTTTTATATTAATTAAATAAATCTAAATAAATTAATTAAATATAATTTTAGAAATAAGTAAAAATACAAAAAAAAATAAAAATTCAAAATAATTAATCTATATAACCCAGATTGATTTAACACTGAGTATGGATAAAAATATTTAAAAATACTTATGATACAATCAAATTAAATATATTAAAATTTTATAAAATCATTTATATCAGTATTGTAAACAACGACATATTTTAGAAATAAGTAAAATTTTAAAAAGTAACAATTATAAAAGGCTAATTTAAAGATAATTAGTAAAAAAAATCAATAATAATTAATCTATATAACCCAGATTAATTTAACTCTGAGTATGGATAAAAATATTTAAATATCTTATTTCAAATCTCACCCGAAAATCAAAAAGATTAAAATTTAAAATTTTATTTTGAATCTTAAATAACATTTTTTATTAATTAAAGAAATCTAAATAAATTAATTAAATTTAATTTTAGAAATAAGTAAAAATTCAAAAATAAATAATTGTAAAAGGCTAATTTAAAAATAATTAATCTATATAACCCAGATTGATTTAACTCTGAGAATTGATAAAAATATTTAAAAACGGTTATGATACAGTCAAATTTAATATATTAAAATTTTATAATCATTGATATCAATAATGTAAACAACGACATACTTGAAAAAAAATATCTATAGTGCAATATCTATATTACTTAATTTTTTTTATTCCAAAATTAGTCTAATATCAAATTAAATCCTTTATTTTAATTCATTTTCACTCACGTGAAATAATATACAATATCCTTTTTCCTTTAGAATTTTGATTTATAAATTTTTTACTATTACTCATTATTTTAAATTAGTCTTTTATAATTATGTATTTTTGGAACTTTTACTAATATTTAAAATTAGATTTAATAATTTTTCTTAGATTTCTTTATTTAATAAAAAAATGCTATTTAAAATTTATAATAGAATTTAAATTTTTAATTTTTTATTTTATTTTCTTGTGGTTGAGATTTGAAATTATATTTTTTTTAATAAGATAGTCAATTTGAATTTTCATAAAATATAAAAAAAAAATATTAATCGAAAGAGTTTTTTCTTTAATTTATGTTCAATTTTAATCAAATTTCAATTTAAATTGTCAAATATTAGTGTCACCAATCAGAAACTTCCTAGTATGACTTTATCAAAATAAAATACAATAAAATAAACACGTCATCATATAACTTGTTAAGTGACCTGTAGTAGCAGGTCAGGACAAAAAGACAATTTTTTGTAACTTACAGGACTAAAACTGAAATTTAAAAGATAAGAAGACGAAAATCAAAGTCAACCAAACTTAAAGGATAAAAAAATATATTTTTCCTAAGACTAATTTGTAATAGTTCCACCAAATTCTCCACTGATCATTTCTGCAATTGAAGTACAACATTTTCAGATTGTATAGGCAGTCTTGTCCACTACCAATTCCTAGGTCAACTTTAATTTGAATAACATTACCACTCATCTCTCTCACCATTTCTCTCTCTGAAAACACTCTAAACTCTATCTCTCTCTCTCTCAATGTGATGGTCGGTTTCCGGCGATTTTTTGAGCAAATTTTTCGGCAAGGTAGTGGTCGGCCCTGTGAAAATAACAATGGGTTGAGAATAACAATGTGTTCTAAGAGTACGAACGGGCAGCCATGTCTGACACGCAGTATCCTAGGCCGGCGGAGATTCAGTGGAAGAAGGATCTCTACAATTCGGTTCAAATCAAACACCTTCCTTCTGAAAACGTCGTCGCCTGGTCCCGCATGGCCGTCAAGAAATCGCAGACCGACACAACTTGGAAATCTTAATCTTTAGGTGTTGTTCTTACTTCTTTCTCTTTTGTTTTCCGACAATCGGTTTGTTATATATTATATGTATGATGTTCTTATTATGTTTATTATGTTGATACTCTACAAAAAGAAATCGGTTTGATTATTTGTATGTATTGTACGAAAAGAGTGATAATCTAAGTGTTAAAATGGTTTGGTATATACAAAACAGGGTGCTATGTTTTTCCAGTAATGCATGTGTAAATTTTCTCTCGTGGAGTACTTAATTTTATACTGGAGTACTAATATAATATACTGGAGTACTGGAGTACTGAAATTTGTGTGCAAGTACCTTATCAATATACTGGAGTACTGGCATACTCCCAACGTTGTTTTGTTCTGTAATTTAGCTTGTGTTAAATATATTTTTTCTCCTTAGGTTTCTTTTTAATTTGATACGATTATATTGCTTTCAGACATTTTTAGGAAGTGATTGTTTATATGGAACTGGTCCATTGGTTGTGCTATGATCATTCCCTTGCTTTATGATGTTAATTTTACTAAAAATGATTTGTTTTCGTCATTCCTTACACCGTCTAAAAAGTGAGATGATGTTAAATGTGAGTAAATGATACAAATGTTAATATTGTCATGATGTTAATTTTAAATTTTTACTATATTAAATGCTAAAAAAATATGTAGCATAGGTGTAGGTTCTAAAAAGTTAACATCATTTCAATAGTAAAAAGATTACCTTTTGTACTATGATCAGAAAATTTAATTTAGGAAGATTTGGGGCAAAAGCCCCTTGTTGTAGTTGGGGAAATTCAAGCCCTTAGTTGTGTTTTGATCTTAAGGAAAACCCCTCATTGTAATTGGCCCATATATTTTTATGAAAATAAATATTTGCTTCATAATTTATTTATCATCCATTTAAATGTAGGTACATTATTTCATGTAATGCATATGTTATTATATGAAAAAAATAATGATTTATATAAAAAATAAATAGATATTTGTGAAAAATTAATATTTGTCTTATAGTAATACACATTTTGCTCTTGCATTATGTGAAAATTTATGTATTCTATAAAAATAAATGAATATATGTAAGATAATAACATTTTATAAGATAGTAACACACATTTTCTCTAATAGTAACACACATTTGTCTCCCTTTTTGTGTTACTATATGGGCAAATGTGTGTTACTATATAAGTAAAATATATTTTTATGATAATAAATATGTGTTTCTTAATTCATTCATCATCCTTTTAAATCTAGGTATATTGTTTCATGTAATACATATGTTATTATATTGAAAAAATAAATAAAATATTTGTGAATAATCAAATATTTATTCTTAAAGTAACACACATTTTGCTCTTGCATTATGTGAAAAATTAATTATTCTATAAAAATAAATGAATATATATAAAATAACAATATTTTATAAGATAGTAACACACATTAGCTCTAATAGTAACATATATTTGCTCTCCAGTTTGTGTTACTATATGGGTAAATGTATGCTACTATATGAGTAATGTTTGTTACTATACTAACATAAATTAAGAGTAAAATTTTAAATTAATTATATAATATTATTTAATTTATTTTTAAACTTAAAATAATTTAAAAAATAATATTACGAACTTAATATTAACACTTATATATGTGACGGAAGTTCGCGCATGCATTCGAGGGAAGTTACCTGGGCTTGGCGCATGGGTTCTTAATTCAGAGAGTGATTTTTTTTTTAATATCTATTTTGAAAATTTTTCCTGTAAAATGATTTTCATATATAAATTTGTCATTCGAATATAACTTTAAATGATTTTCTTTTTAAACAACTATTTTATATTATATTCGAATAACTTCATATAATTGATATGAATAACTTTATATACTGATTTTATGATTATTAGTTCCATAATAATCACATATTAAAAAAATAACAAGATATTTTTTTTTTAAAAAATTGATTAGCCTTTTATTTAAGACTGACAAAACAGTAAATAGTATATATTTAAAAAATTATTTACTTATACAATATTTTAATTTAATTGTTAATTTATTTATGTACAGGCACTACAATAATTTTTAAGTTAATTATAAATATATTTGAAAAATATTTAATTTAGTTTTTGTATAATTTATTTTAATAACTGAAAAAGTTTAATTAGAAATAAATTTAAAAGAATATTTTTTTGTTATTTGTTTGACCCTTTTTATTCAATATATTTTTAATTTAGCTGTTAATTTGGGATTCATATAAGAAATACATACCATTTTAATTTATTATTCTATCTACATTTTGTAGTTTTTCTAATTTTTTAAATATATTTCAAAATATATTATATTAATTTAATTAATAAATGACCATTTGATAAAATTTAATTTAGTTTCAAATTTTAACATACAATTATTTTTAATTTAAACAAATTTTGCGTAATAATTTAAATTTATTTAAATTCATTCTTCTATATATGTATACTTATATCTTTTATAATATAATATAATATATTATTATTATTATTATTATTATTATTATTATTATTATTATTATAATAATAATAGTGTTACAGTATTATCATTATTATGATAAACTGATTTATACATCTATAATTATAGTCCAAAGAATACTTTAAGAAAAACTAAAATAATTTTAAGTTTATTTTCAAATATACTAAAAGAGTTAGAGAAAATATTATTAAAATTAATCCATTTAGAATATATATTTATATTCTACTAATAAATTTTAGAATTTTAAAAATATGGTAAAATTTGTTAAGATTTAAAAAAGAGACTAAAGAAATTTTCCTTAAGTTACAGCTATTTTAAATTAGTTAATAAGACACATATCAATCATCAAAGACATGTAACAGAGGATGTTACATCATTTTGCAATAGGAGATCATGTTCTGTTATAATAGGCCAGACTACCCATTAGAATAGAATATTAAAGCTTGGTTTGGTTCAGAGTTTTTATTAATCATTTAAATATATATATATATTTTTCAACACAAATTTTATATATTTATCTTTTTTATATCAATAAAAAATTTATAGTTAATAACAAAAATAATATATATATATATATATTATTCAGTTAACTAAACTCAAATCTGTAATATCTAAATCTCATTAAAAGTCAAATAAAATAAACAAAATTTAAAATTATAATAGTACAGTTGCTTTTTTTTTTTTTTAAATTAAAGATAAAATAGGCCTAAAGGTTTAAAAAGACTTTCTGGTTAGGCTTATTTATTAAAAAAAAAAAAAGCTAAAATTTTTATCAGAGACACTTGTATACAGAGCCAGCCAGGCAATCCAAGGAAGAAACCTAACTGGGCTCCTTTATTCCCTCCCCTAATTGCATAATATCCCCAAAGTTTGAGTTTTTTTCTGCAATAAAATAGGAATCCATCTCCTTATTTTCCCATTTTATTTGAAGTCAAATCCTATTCTCAAATCAAACCATTCCATCCAAATGTCAAGGAAAAAATAGTCTCTTTGTCATATTTTTAAGTATTTTATTTTATGAATACATGCAAGGTGAATAGTACAAGAACTAAATGGGACATAAAAATTTTCAACTCCGCATTTCATGTGAATTTGCCATCATTTCATGGTCCCCCATAATCTCATCTATCAACTCTGCTAAAGGCTTGTCAGCACTATTCGGGACGAGGGCTGCGAAGACGGGAGCTTCCAGACCTTCACAGGAAGCATGAACAGCATCAGAAATCAGAACCCAAAACAATCTAAACACATCAACTTTGATGAGAAGTCTCAAGAGTGTTTGTATGAATACCACTCTGTGGGAATGCATCTATGAACATCATCATCTCCTCTCCATTGAGACCAGATAGGAAGCAAATTCGTGGAACAGATTTCGCAACCTGCAGAAATGGAATGTTGCATGATCATAATCGAATTCGTAATCGCCCATTCAGTTTTAAAACGAAAACTTTGTGGTGACCGTAAGATGAGGTCAAATTGACATGAAACTATCCTAAAGAGCATGCATGTTAGGTTAGGTTAGGTTAATTCTTAGATGATTGATTAATTAAAGAATGCATCATAAGACCCTTTCCAGAGAGAGATATAACCTTCGATGCTTCAAGATTTGATTGTTTGGTGTTCACGGCTTCCCAGAGTGAACGGTTAATCATGTCTTCAGTGCAAAAAATAACCTGCACAACCATTAAAATTGCAGTCTTTAAGATATCAGAATATATAGAGTTTCTCTGACCTGTCTGATCCTAGAGCTAATAATGGGGATGCATCGATGGAGAGAAAGAAGACGAGTCCCTAGTTAACGAAAACTCAAAACCGAGTTTGCACATGAGGTTATTCACTAGATTAACTATACAAGCTATCATCACTCTCATTTTGAACTATATATGTCTTAATGGGTTTTTAGTGGATTTGAAATCCACTCTAATATTGAGTGGACTTGAAATCAATTTGTTTCAAAGACAACAAAGTATTTGGTGACAGAAAGACAAATGATCAACATTTCTGATGGAAAGCTATTTACCTCCATAAATTCGCCATCCAACTCCTTCAGCAGTTGTTGTATCTGTAGGAGGGTAAAATTTTTAGGACAGCTACAAAATTCACATGTGCATTCTTTCAAGTTGTACCTAAATACTATAATGCGCAACGACGTAGCAAGAATCACCACAGTTTAACCAAGGTAACTTCTAAGATAACACTAGGAGAAGAAACTAAAAATATAATTAATTATATACAAAAACTTAAAACTAGAGTAGGTATTGAATGATACGAGTAGACCTTTGCCGCCTCTTCAACTTGGAAACCGAGTAGCAATAAGGCCTGAAAGAACTTCAGTTTTATCAATCAATTTCTTTTGTTTTAATTTGTTTTTTGGAATGTAGGCAATGTAAGAACAGATGGCATAGGACTAACCAGGACTTACAGGTGGACCATAATTAGGATCATCAGAATTTAAAGGGACAAACTTGGAATCCTCAATTAGTTCAGAAGGAAGATCTGTTACAAGACATTGAAAGAAAAATCTTGAATACTGGGAATAAAATCATAATTCTTATTTTTCACAGATTAAATGCTATGGTATATCCATACATTTTGTATGATTTATCATTGCATAACTTGTGCCTATTGTCTCTGCCCTATCAGATTTCACAATCTAAATCATTCCATACTTGAATTCCTTCAAATTTTTCGAAACAACAGTTTAAACATGTAATAAAAATTGAAAATTTCTGAACAAAAAAAAAAAAAATGAATCACAAAATGCACACAATTTTCTACAACTACCCCAAATTATCAGTAATTTTCTACAAAAATAGTTCAATTCTTGGAAGCCCAGATGAACAAACATCTCAAAAACAAGCAAGAATACATGTTCAATCTAAGAAACAGAGAGAGAGAGAGAGAGACCTTCAGAAGAAGCTCTTGGAATTGTGTAGTGCAGTTTGAGGTTGAAATGGGAAGAAGCTCTAGATGATGGAGAAGGAGTTGGAAAGCATGAGCTCAGAGAAAATGGTGTTTTTGGCCTGTGAGGAAAAATAGAATGAGATTGGAAGAAGAGAAATTGATTGGTAAGTAGTGAAGAAGCCATAGCCACACTCTGTTCAACTTTTCTATCTTCTCTGTCAAGAGGTGAAGTTTAAATTCAATGACAAATAAAAATAAAATCGCATAATGCATCAAAACAACTTATATTATCAAAATATGTCCTCTGTTTTAGTTCGAGTTGACTATCATCATGTTTGTTTTAAATTAAAATAATAAAAAAATGTATAACTAAAGCAGAATTAAAATTGTGATATAAATAATATTATTCATAATAAAACAGTGTTTTTCAAAATAAACACATATTATACATATACTAATTTTATTTTATTTATTTTTTTGGTTTGATTTATTTTTACTAATTTGAATTTTTTAGTTTTTGTCTTAGAAAAATATATGTTCTATAATTGTTAAAATAAATATATATATATATGATATTTACTGAATAATTTTACAATCAATCACAAATTCTTGGGGTGCATTTTGGTAAATACAATGCATTTAGATTTTAAGCTAATTTAAACTTTAGTTTTGTATTTTTTAAAATACATCATAACACACTAAATTGTGTGTATATATATATATTTTGTAATTGATGTATTATTGATTATTTTTTGGGTATTACTTATTATTTTTTAGGATATTATCAAAACATACAGTAAAATATCAAACTATGTATTTTTATTTTGTATTTTGGATATTATTGATTATTTTTCGAAGTATTATTAATTACATATTTTATGTAGTTTTTTAGAAATAAGTGTCGATTATACACTTACATGTATACAAGAATTACTCAAAATGACAAGAGTTTATGATTATTTTGATTAAAATATATTGAGTTAGAAACTTTCAATTTTAAAAAAGTGGAAGTATGAAACTTAATTGGCGGTTTGGATATTTCTTCAATGATTTATTCATTTAATACAGGAATGAACGAACTCAAAATCGAGCTCGACTGAACTTGTTCAGCTCTAATTAACCTTGAGTTCGAATTTGAGCTTGTAATGTACGAACAAAGTTCGACTTGAGCTCAAATATTTTGAAAAAATATATTTAACTGATATTTTATATCACCAACTTCATATTCAATATATTCACATTTTCATGCTTCATTAAAAATAAAACTATCACCAGCTCATCAATTCGAATGATTTGAGAATTATAGTTGTATTATTATGTAAAATATTATAATTTTATACCCTAAATTATATAATATTAACAAAATAATCATTATTTTTTAACCTACCGAGCAACTTGCGAGCTTATCGAGTCGAACACATTAAGCGAATGAGTATTTTTTGTGCTTGAGCTTTGCTCATTTAACACATCAAGTCGAGTCAGCTCATGAGCGGTTAGTTTCGTTTAATAACTCTAGTTCGAGACACGGAGGGGGAAATTTTATTCCCTCTTCTGATGGTCCTCCTTGTGGTCAGATGATAGTTCTCCTCTTGTGGAGGTTGCATTCCAAGTAGTCTGCATCTTGTAGTGTTTTTCAATTCGAAACGATAAGTCATATGCCCCGGTGCTAGAAGGAACTATTATAATTGATTATCTTAAAATATTATTACAATTAATTATCTTTTTGAAAAAAATAATTTCTATTGAATTGATTATTCTAGAAAACTGTTGTAATTGATTATTTTTAAAAATATATATATTTATTTTATATTAAAAGTATTTTTTGAAGTTACAACTTACAAGTGAAGAAAAAAAAATGTATGAATCCTCCTTCAGTTAATACTCTCCAACCTTCAACTTCATTAATTGAGTGAGTATTTTAGACATAATTGCAGAATTAAAAGATATTCTTTATTAACAAATAAGATTTAACCCTGAAGAAGGCATATAGGATGCAAATCATCTTCATTTATTTTTATATATTATCTATTTGCAATGAGATATATATATTATGTGATGTTTTCATATTTTTATTTGAACAACACTTGGGTAAAAAAATCTATAGTAGAAATTACTAAATATAGAAAAAAAAAGAAAAAGAGGGCCCACACGCACCCCCCTCCCCAAACTCACGCCAAATTTCATTTGCGTACATTAAATTCCCTTCCCCCAGCCCAACAAACTTACGCAACACTTCATTTACCCTTCCCCCCATCCCCACCACCCTCCAACACCCCCAATTCCGTTCAAACTAATTTTAATTTCCTGCAAATATTTTTATTTATCTTTTTTTAAGTTTATTTTAATTTTTAATTTTTTTTAATTATTGTGTAGATTAAAATATACATTTAATTTTAGGAAAAATACATATTTTTGTCCTATAAGTTTCGTTGATTTTAGTTTTCGTCCTCTTAAGTTTTGACTTTTTTTTTCGTCCTTTAACTTACAAAAAATTATGATTTTCGTCCTCTTAAGTTTTGAATTTTTGTTTTCGTCCTTTAACTTATCAAAAATTATGGTTTTCGTCCTCCAACCGCCTATAATCAGTCATACAACCGGTAATACACACGTGGAGCCATTTTTTCTTTCTTTCTTTTAAGCGAAATACTGATGTGAGAGTATTTAGAGGGAATTAGGTCTTGATGGATAAAATACAGGATTAACCGTTGTAAATTCTCTTCCAAATCAAAACTCTAGTCGATCAAATCTAGGCATGGGGGCTTGGAAAAATTACGGAAAAAATAAACAAAGATCCCCAAATCAAAACATCCAAAAGCCTAAATTTTTTTTAGCGCATACTCACTGTACGAAAAGGAAGAGAGATGTCTTCAAGAAATTCGTATCAATCAACGAGTTTCAAGCGCAATATTAAGTGTCACTGTGGTTTTGTTGCACGATTTGTACATCATATTCAAAAATGAATCAGGACAGAAGATTTTATGGATGTAAGTATAGAACAGTATTTGGGAGGGAATTTACGGTTAAAAGTGTACTTTGTCAAGACCTAATTCCCACAAATACCCCCCCACGTTAGTATTTTGTTTAAAAAAATAAAGAAAAAATGGATACACGTGTGTATTACCGATTGTAGGAGTGGTTATAGGCGGTTGCAGGACGAAAACCATAATTTTTGGTAAGTTAAAGGACGAAAATAAAAATTCAAAACTTGAGAGGACGAAAACCATAATTTTTGGTAAGTTAAAGGACGAAAATAAAAATTCAAAACTTAAGAGGGCAAAAACCAAAGTCAACAAAACTTATAGGACAAAAATGTGTATTTTCCCTTAATTTTATATTACAAATAAATATTTATACATATAGTAACACACATTTAATCTTATAGTAACACACATTTGCTCTTATAGTAACATATATTTGTCTTCTAATTTGTGTTACCATATGAGCAAATGTGTGTTACTATAAGGACAAAATATATTTTTATGAGAATAAATATGTGTTTTTTAATTTATTCATCATCCATTTAATTCTAGGTATATTGTTTCACGTAATACATATGTTATTATATGAAAAAAATAATTACTTCTATAAAAATAAATAAATATTTGTGAATAGTCAATATTTGTTCTTATAGTAACACACATTTTGCTCTTGTATTATGTGAAAAACTATTTATTCTATAAAAACAAATGAATATGTGTACATTAACAACATTTTATAAGATAGTAACACACATTTGCTCTAATAGTAACACACATTTATCACTCTATTTGTGTTACTATATGGTCAATTGTGTATTACTATATGGACAAAATATATTTTTATGAGAATAAATATGTGTTTCTTAATTTATTTATCATCCCTTTAAATTTAGGTATATTGTTTCATGTAATAAATATGTTATTATATAAAAAAAATATAATTATTTCTATAAAAATAAATAAATATTGTGAATAATTAATATTTGTTCTTATAGTAACACACATTTTGGTCTTGCATTATGTGAAAAATTATTTATTCTATAAAAATAAATAAATATAAGTAAAATAACAATATTTTATAAAATAGTAACACATATTTGCTCTAATAGTAGCACACATTTGTCGCCCAATTTGTGTTACTATATGAACAAAATATATTTTTATGTCTTAATTTATTCATCATCCCTTAAAATCTAGGTATATTGTTTCATGTAATACATATGTTATTATATTAAAAAAATAATTATTTCTATAAAAATAAATAAATATTTGTGAGTAATCAATATTTATTATTAAAGTAACAAACATTTTTATTTTGCATTATGTGAAAAATTATTTGTTCTATAAAAACAAATAAATATGTGTACAATAAGAACATTTTATAAGATAGTAACACACAATTGCTCTAATAGTAACATATATTTGCTCTTCAGTTTGTGTTACTATATGGTCAAATGTGTGCTATTACATAGGTATATGTGTGTTACTCTACTAACATAAATTGAAAGCAAGTTTTTAAATTTATTATATAATATTATTTAATTTATTCTTAAATTTACAAGAATTGAATAATAATAATAAATAAATAAATTTCAACTATTTTGCATGAATAATAATTGGGTCTGGACCTCGGCATGTGTATGTGGGGGGGAATTAACCATGGCATAGAGTACTACCTGGACAAGGGCATGTGCGTGTGTGGTGAGTTGGGGTGGGGTGTGTGAGTTCAATTTTTTTTTGTTTATTTTTGGAAATTTCTACCGTAGAAATTTTTATATAAGTTTTTATCTTTTTATTTTATTACTCTGTTGACAAAGGAATCATGCCGACAACTAAGGAATAATCAATGACGCTTAATTGAAGGTTTAAGAGAATCTCTACCATGATGAGATCATAGGTGAGTCAGGGTAGGCCAGGCCAGGCCAGCAAGTCTACGAGGCCAAGTGAAAGTTGCTCGCCACCTTGCTGGGCACGAAGG
>JAPKLY010000034.1:1413791-1496762 GCA_026898435.1 Prunella vulgaris | reverse complement strand
TGCTGGGCACGAAGGACCAAGAGGCGAGTCAGGGTAGGCCAGGCCAGTAAGCCTACGAGGCCAAGTGAAAGTTGCTCGCCACCTTGCTCGCCACGAAGGACCAAGAGGCGAGTCAGGGTAGGTCAGGCCAGCAAGCCTACGAGGCCAAGTGAAAGCTGCTCGCCACCCTGCTCGTCACCTTGCTGGGCACGAAGGAATAAGAGGCGAGTCAGGGTAGGCCAGGCTATCAAGCCTACGAGGCCAAGTGAAAGTTGCTCGCCACCTTGTTGGGCACCCCTGCTCGCCACCTTGCTCGTCATCTTGTTGGGCATGAAGGACCAAGAGGCGAGTCACGGTAGGCCAGGCTAGCAAGCCTATGAGGCCAAGTGAAAGCTGCTCGCCACCCTACTCGCCACTCTGCTGGCCAAGTCGATGGGTGCGTGGATCAGACACTAATCGATGCTCGCCCGTGCTGCTCGCCAGTGGTGCCCGCCTATGGTGCCCATCATGTTGCTCGCTCATGGTGCTCGCCCATGTTGTCGGTCCAACACCAGAGCTGATGATTATAAGACTGCCAGCCAAACCCAACCGATGGGGGCAAGGGAGAAGGCACACCAAGCATCCCACAAGGACATAAGAACCACAACTCCCCACCCATGTAAAGGACATCAACTCCACAGAAGGTTGCTCACCTAAAGGATACTTGGACTACCAAGGAAGGGGACCAACCAAGAAGGGTAGATTAGCCCTTTAAATAGAGTTAGTGAGTTAAGTGGGTTTAAGAGTAACAAGTGGAGGACACTTGTCACCACCTTAAGCTAATCAACCTAATCATGTGCCACCTCACCCATGCAAAGGTATAAATATGAGATATACTCTCATTTGTAAAGGATTCCACTCTTGATCAATACAATAACATTTTTACATATTTCTCTCACTACTTTTTCTCTCAACATTTTCTTTCAACGAAATCAATTCCTTACTTAGTTATTGTTTGAGCAATTTAATACTACAATTAGCCACATAAATATTTGATTAGACAAATTGCTCAACGCACTCATTTATAATATGTGTGATGTTTTTGAGATGGTTCATACAGAACTTTACTCTTATTTAAAGTGAGTTTTTTGAATTAGTCGGTCTTTAGATCGGATACCGAATTCTAAAAAAATCAATTTACTATTATTGAAAAATGGAGACCTCTAAAACAGTACAAATATAATGATATGTGAACATTTTACAATTCCAACAAGCATTTTTTCAATGACTTAAATTCAATTAAAATTACTGTTGAAATAAATAATCCAACAGAAAAAACTATATTTTCTATTAGAATTTAACTTTTTTTTAAGTAAAAATTGAGTATCAAACTCAAAAGATTTTTAAACAACTAATTCAAAAAAAAAGAATAAAATAAGAATAATACCAATAAAAATGATGTTAAATAAAATTAGAATGTAAGGCTTTAAGAAATTTTTTGTAATTGAAATTTAATTTTAAGTTTTGCCACATAATTTAATTTTTATTACGAGTCTGTCACATACACGCCTCATAAGCAATATATAGAGACAAACACGTCTATAATCTTTAATTGCAAAAAAAAAGGTAGATTGACGGGTTTTTTTTTAGCAAAATCCAAAATTTTAGCCTAAAATACAATTCAGAAAACGGCTATGATTTAAATAGCAATTAAAACTTGAAATTTTTGTCATATAATTTAAATTTTATATGGACATATGTCACATAGGTGCCACGTAAATTTTGGGTAGGGTAATATAAAAAAATTTAGCTTAAAAATACAAATATGAAAAAATATTGTAAACTAAATTGCAATTAAGTCTCTTTTTGTTCATTACTTTATGAGCAACACTTATGTAGAAATTTTTACTGTAGAAATATCCATTTTTGAAAAATTCTCGGGTCTAAACCGGGTCGGGTCGGATAGGATATTTTTTTTCAAAATTTGCGCAACTTGTAATTCTAAGTTTTTTTGCTCCCAGGTATGTTACAATTTAAGCAAATGCGTGTTACAATTAGACAAAACTTGCGTTACTAGTTCTTAAGAAATTAATTTTTTGTACTTTTCAAGTAACTATAAAGAAAATATGTATTTTTGCAAGAATAAATAAGTGTTACTCCCTCCGTCCCAGGGGTATTTGCACCCCTGGGATGCACACGGTTTAAGGAAAATGTATTTTTTAAATAAAGTAGTGGTGTATGGGTAAATGTGTGGAAAGTTTTGTGAGTGTGCACGCAAATTGATGTTTCCCTTTTAAGAAGTGTGCAAATTGGTTTGGGACAATCCAAAATGGAAAGTGTGCAAATTGGTCTGGGACGGAGGGATTACTTAATTTATTTTTTATTCACTTTGTTGATTTATGTTAATAATATGTTATTCGTGTACTAATACATCATTTAACACCTTATATATGTATTATAAAATATAATATATATTTTTCTAAGGATAAATAAATGTTTGTATATACAGTAACACACATTTGATCTTGCAGTAACACACATTTACTCTAATTGTAACACACATTTGCAGTAACACAAATTTACTCCAATTGTAACATACATTTGCAGTAATACACATTTACTCTAATTGTAACACATATTTGCTCCTCAATTTGTGTTATTATATGAGCATATATATGTTATTATAGAATAAAATGTATTTTTATTAAGAACAAATATGTGTTACACATAAAATACAACATATACATGTGTTACATTGCATGAAAAATATTTACTTCTAAAAAAATAAATGAATATGTGTATAAAACAATATTTAGTCTGATTGTAACACACATTTTGCATTAAAATAACATGTATTTGTCCAAATTGTAACATACATGGGAGCGAAAAACTGAAATTACAAATTGCGCGAATTTTGAAAAAAAAATACTCAAATTCCACCCGACCCAGTTTAGACCTGCGAATTTTTCAAAAATTGATATTTCTACGGTAGAAATTTGTATATAAGTTTGTATCTTACTTTATTATAGATTTATGTTTCTAAATGTACAACAAATTATAACAAAAATGTTGGAGAATTTATTTCGATTTTAGAAAAAAGACACCCAGTGCTTGTTTGCAAACTCTAAATAAAAAAGTAAAAGTACTTTTTTTTTTTTTAAAAGCACTTAAAATATGTTTTCAACTATTATTTTAAGTGCTTATTACCATTTTTGGTCAAGCAACAATTTTTAGCTTTTAACTTTCACTTAAACACTTCTATACATTCCCCCAAGAAAATAATAATCAATATCCTTTTTAGAAGCACTTCTTTTACAAACACATTTTTCTTAATTATTTTTTAAAATCACTTAAATTTAAAACACTCCTTAGTTTGAGTAAGTCTCTTGTGCACCAGTTACACCGTGCAACTCAAAAGTATTTTTAAACAGTTACACTATTTATTACTGAAAAGTTACACAAATTATTACTGAAAAGTTACACTATTAAAGATACATTTTTCAGTAATAACATGTGTAACTTTTCAATAGTATTCATTTTACTACTAAAATTACTTAATATCACTTTTTCAATTTTACTAGAGATTGCAAACATGCACTCAATATAGGGAAAAATTTTCATATTTGATCCTGTAACTTAGTCTGATTCCATTTTCCATTCTACGTATTTTTATTTTATCAATTTAACTCCTAAAATTTTAAATTCTCACAGGAATTATCACATTAATCACTTTTATTGTTTTTACATTGAATTTTTATTTTTATTTTATATCTGCACAGGGGGATCTCGAAATCGTATTATTATTTCGTATTTTTTTTATTCTCTTCAAATGGGTTGAAGATCTGATTTATTTTCAACTGAGAGGTTATTTGGGATGGATCAAGTTAACTATATATGACGTAGATCTCCGTGGCATTTAATAAATAAAAAAATCTCAATCGATCATGTGCGATATATTAGGATTATAAACAAATTAAATATTTTTAATTCAATTTGACACTCGTATTCAAAACTTTATAATTCGAATTTAATTACAAATATTCTATTTATTATTCAAATATAAAAATTATAATATTCGATTCGATATTTATAAATATTTGAACTAATATTTTTATGAATATTATAATAATAATAGTATTATTTATTTTAAGATTATAGTCATTCCGAAGTTTATGAATAATAATAATTATTATTTTAAGAATATAAGTCTATTAATAATTATTATTTTAATTCTCACTCGTCTCTAGAGCTGTAAATGAATCAAATATTTTTTCTTTGATTCAGTATTCATATTCAAATTTTGATATTTTTATCTGAAATTTTATGATTCGAATTCGATTATAAATATTTAATTATTATTCAAATATAAAATTATGATATTCAATTTTATTTGATTCGTTTACAATCCTAGGTGCGACTCATGTGATGATTCTTGTGAAAATTTAAGTTTTTTAAGAGAATTAGACTGAAATCAATAACTTCAAAATAAAAAATTTAGTACCAAAAATAAAAAATCAATCTAATTTAAAAGGAGAAATTCTTTTGTACATCAAGTGCACCACACAACTTAAGTATATTTCTAAAAAGTTTCACAAAATACTATTAAAAAGTTATACATATTATTATTTAAAAATATACTTTTGAATAATAATAAGTTTGATTTTTGAATAATATTTTATAAATTTTTTAAAAATATATTTAAATTATACTAGTATTTGGTGCATATAAAACGAATGCAAGTAAAGGAACAAAAATAAAATTCTCCCAATATGAAATGGTAAAGTAATAATTCTCATAATTATGAGGACAGGTATGGAAATATAATCATTTTGTCTCGATCTTCTTCGTTCTAATATTAAAAAGTTGGGTAGGGTCTGCTACAAAATGCTATTACCACACCAATTATAGTAAGCATTTAGGGTGTGTTTGCAAGAGATTAAAAAAGTGTAGAATCACTTTTTTATGGGATAAGTTGGGTCTCATCAACTTTCCAAAAAAATCACTTTTTTGATCAGTTGCAAACACACCCTTACTAATCTAGGGCTATGTTTTTGTTACACGATATGAATTCTAAAATGAGTTTTTTTTTTTCCCACAAAACATTAACTACTTTTGTACCTCAAAAGTAGATTTTTTGGCACAATTTTAAAAAAAAAATGTAATGAATAGAATGTGTGATGCAGTGAGAGGGTGATATCATCATAAATCCGTTGATTCAATCCTATGAATAACGAATAATATGATCTTCGCATTATTGCGTTAATTCTATTGATTCATCGAATACTAGAAATAACAACAATCAAAACACGGGAAAGAGATTGAACTCAATTCTTTTCAATTCAATATTCAACTCCTATACAAATCAAATAAACTCCTATTTATAATAACACCACTAGGGTTTCAGGCCTTAAAGTCCTAAAAGCCCGACCCAATAATAATAAATAAAAATTTAAATAAAATCCTAAATTCTATAAAGTATAAAGGATAATATTAATTAAATAAATATATTAAATCTATATCTGCATCATTCTCCCCCGCTTCAAAAAATTCATTCTCGAATTTGGAAGAATATGTAACATGAGCAGGAAAATAATGACGACAATACCTTCAATTTAAAAAAGAGAAACAAATATCTCTAATCCATGGACTTAAAAAATGTCTGCAATGCATATGTGACCTAAAGTCTTGAGATGATAAACCAACGGAAGTTTGCAGGAACACCAAAATAACTATCATTATTTAAAAAATAATGATAATTAGTAAAATTGAAGCCACTACACTCCACAAAGCAAAAGTGATCATATAACATGGAACAATGTGGGCCAAAAAGACCACTCCAATGCTAAGGGCCAGAATCTCCAAATAAAACTCAATTAATTGAGTCAATTGGGCCAAATGATGATGATGGAAAATTGGGCATTTTTGTTGCAATTAAAGCATCAGGCCCAAGAGCTGCGTCTTCTTCCACGCAGTAGCCTTTTCCAGCGAAAGTTTTGGGGGCTCCCGATTTAGTTGGCCCCTTTGACGCCGCATCACAAGGCAACCAACGGCCACAATCGCCGTGTGCGATGGTGTGTGGGGGCTCTGTAACAGGGCATGAAGTTATTGGCGACAGGCGGTGGAATTGTTTATCGGTAAATACAGTGATGACATACGCTACGTGAATTTCATCTGTACCAAATGCAGACGACAGCCGCTCCGGTTGAATATCGATGGCGGCAAAATCGTCGGGATGTGTCATGACAATGGTGTGAACAACACAATCAGGGGGCGTTGCGTCGCTTGTGTGGCAATGGTAGTGAACGGTGACGAGAGCGGTCGTGCGTATGTGTTGGCGGGCGGTAGAAGGTGCGATCTGTCCTTGGTGGCTGGGATCGGTGCTGTCGCGGCTTTGGGCCAAGCAATGATCGGGGCTACGACATGGCGGAAAGCACTGGTTGTAGGCGGTTTTGTCACGATGTGGCAGGGCGGAGATGTATGGCTGCAGAGTGAAGTTGGTGTCGGGCTGATGGAGGCGGCGGCGGCTGACAACAGAGAGGGTTGATGGGAGTTTGTGGGTGGGAAAACATGTATGATCGGAATGTATGGGGACAAGAATTTTGGTGGCCGATTGTGGCGATGGACAGTGCAACGGCGGGCTGTTGTGCAGCAACTGGAGTTGAGGGCGGGGAATAGTGTGAGGGCGGCTTGATGCAAGGGTGGGGAGGCGCTGTAGGCCGTTGGTTGGTGGTATTTGGGTGGATCTGTTGGGCAACCATGGAGTCGATGTGAAGACCGGATGGAGATACTATGGCGGCAGCAATAAGAGGAGCCAAAAATTTGGACGGTGGCGGCAAGGGGGCCGAAATGTGACGTCGGGAGTAGCTATCGAAAATCCCATCGACTGCGGGTTCCCATTGAGACCAGAGGAAATCAGTTTCCTCCTCCGGAAAGCTCAAATCGCAGGCCATTGATAATCCACAGGGTCGTACTGACTCCTGATACCAACTGACGCAGCGAGAAGGCTATACCATCATAAATCTGTTGATTCAATCCTATGAATACCGGATAATATGATCTTCGTGTTATTGTATTAATTCTATTGATTCATTGAATACTAGAAATAACAGCAATCAAAACACAGGAAAGTGGATTAAACTCAATTCTTTTCAATTCAATATTCAACTCCTATACAAATCACATAGAACTCCTATTTATAATAACACTACTAGGGTTTCAGGTCTTAAAGTCCTAAAAGTCTGACTCAATACCAATAAAATAATATTTAAATAAAATCCTCAATTCTATAAAATATAAAGGATAATATTAATTAAATAAATATATTAAATCTATATCTGCAACAATGTGTAAGGTAGAGATTTTAAGATGGAGATTTAAAGGAATATTTTTATTTTAGAAATATGCAAATTTTTGTGGGACAAACTAAAAAAGAAAGTATGCAAATTTTTTAGAGACAGAGGTAGTATTATTTTAGAATTAATCTCATATATTTTATTATTGGTTTCATAGGATTTCTTTCTTGCACTTTAGTCTCAAACGTTATAAAATTTACATATTTGATCACAAACATTGACGGTAGTAATCGAGTATGTCATTAAATTTCTAAAACCTATAATTAATAAATTCTAATTCTAATTTATCACTAAATAAATTAATATATTACTAATTAAATTATTTAATGAGAAGTAAAACAAAACCCTTACATCTTCTCTTATTAAAAAAATAGGAATCCCTAATCCCTTTTCTCCTCTTCTGGCAAATCTCAACGACAAACACAATTGAATTTCGATCGATTTCAGGTGCACAATTGTTGAGCAATTTGTCTAATCAAATGTTTATGTGGCTAATTGTAGTATTAAATTGCTCAAACAATAACTAAAGTAAGGAATTGATTTAGTTGTAAGAAAACGTAGAGAGAAAAAGTAGTGAGAGAAATATGTAAAAATGTTCTTATATTGATCAAGAGTTGAAAAATCCTTTACAAATGAGAGTATATCTCATATTTATACACTTGCATGGGTGAGGTGGCACATGATTAGGCTGATTAGCTTAAGGTGGTGACAAGTGTCCTCCACTTGTCACTCTTAAACCCACTTAACCCACTAACTCTATTTAAAGGACTAATCTACCCTTCTTGGTTGGTTCCCTTCCTTGGTAGTCCAAGTATCCTTTAGGTGAGCAACCTTCTGTGGAGTTGTTGTCTTTCACATGGATGAGGAGTTGTTGTCTTTCACATGGATGAGGAGTTGTGGTTCTTATGTCCTTGTGGGATGCTTGGTGTGCTTTCTCCCTTACCCCCATCGGTTGGGTTTGGCTGGCGGTCTTATCATCATCCGCTATGGTGTTGGACCGACAACATGGGCGAGCAACATGTTGGGCACCATGGGCAAGCAACAGAGGCGAGCAGCGAGTAGTGTCTGGTCCACGTACCCATCAACTTGGCCAGTAGAGCGGCGAGCAAGGTGGCGAGCAGGGTGGCGGGCAGCTTTCACTTGGCCTCTGACTCACCTCTTGGTCCTTCATTCCCAACAAGGTGGTGAGCAGGGTGGTGGGTAGCTTTCACTTGGCCTCGTAGGCTTGCTGGCCTGACCTACCTTGACTCGCCTCTTGGTCCTTCGTGCCCAACAAGGTGGCGAGCAGGGTGGCGGGCAGGTTTCACTTGGCCTCGTAGGCTTGCTGGTCTGGCCTACCCTGACTCACCTTTTGGTCCTTCATGCCCAGCAAGGTGGCGAGCAGCTTTCACTTGGCCTCGTAGGCTTGCTGGCTTGGCCTACCCTGACTTGCCTTTTGGTCTTTCGTGCCCAGTAAGGTGGCGAGCAGGGTGGCGGCCAGCTTCACTTGGCCTCGTAAGCTTGCTGGCCTGGCCTACCCTGACTCGCCTCTTGGTCCTTCGTGCCCAGCAAGGTGGCGAGCAAGGTGGTGAGCAGGGTGGCGGGCAGCTTTCACTTGGCCTCGTAGGCTTGCTGGCCTGACCTACCCTGACTCGCCTCTTGGTCCTTCGTGCCCAGCAAGGTGGCGAGCAGGGTGGCGAACAGGATGGCGGGCAGCTTTCACTAGGCCTCGTAGGCTTGCTGGTTTGTCCTACCCTGACTCGCCTCTTGATCCTTCGTGCCCAGCAAGGTGGCGAGCAAGGTGGCAAGTAGGGTGGCGGGCAGCTTTCACTTGGCCTTGAAGGCTTGCTGGTCTGGCCTACCCTGACTCATCTATGATCTCATCATGGTAGAGATTCTTTAAAACCTTCAATTAAGCGTCATTGGTTGTTCCTTAATTGTCGACGTGATTCTTTTTGTCAATATTTGCCCCCCAGTGCATGCTTTGATTTGATTCTTCATGTCGAAGGATGTGCTGGATTTGTTGTTGTGCAACTGAGGGATCATGTAGAGACTCAGAAGATAATGGTAAGTAAGTGTGGCGAGCAGCTTTGACTTAACATGGTGGAGTAAGGTGGCGAGCATCTTCAACTTGGCGTCATGGGCTTGCTGGCTCGGTTCATCCTTGTTCGCCTTTAAGCTCTCATGAATATGTATGTGGTGAACAAGATGACGAGCAACTTTGACTTGACCTTGTAGGCTTGCTGACTTGATCCACTCTTTTCTCGCCTATAATCTTGTCATAATCAAGATTTTATTTAATCTTCAATGCTTCGGTGCCTTGCAAGGTGATGAACATGTAGCTTTGGTGATGTTCATCTCCTTCCTGCTCACCCCTAGCTAGCTCGCCTCTTGTTTGCCTCATGTAGGTCGCCTTGGTGGCCAGTTCCCCTTCGAGGTGGTCCTCTTGTGGGATTCTTGTTCGCCACTTGGTCGTACCACGTGACACTGATTTGGCCCATACCCTCTGGGTTAGGAGTAGATATATGGTGGTATGGAATGGTACTTTGGGCGAGCTGGTGGACGTGCTAGGTGGGCATACTGGTGGGCCAGCTACATTGTCTTAATCTTACTTGATCATTTTTCTTAACGTTGTTTGTTCTAATTGTTGTGTTGTCTCTTTGTTTTGAATTTTCAGTTATGCTCACGCACCTATCTTGTGTTTGCCCGTTTTTTTCTTTCTATGCTGCGTATTGGTTCGTCTTACGTTACTTTCAACCGTGAACTTACACATAAAATTATTTTTGCGCATTTGGGTTCCTTTGGAACACTTTGCCTTTGGCGTCTGTTCTTTGAAGAACTTTTCCTTAATATTCATTAATTTGGGGCACTAGGTTATTTGTGTTCCTTTAGTAGGGTACACTTTTTTAACCGTAGCTTTTCACAGCTTCGCCCTGGGATTTTATAGTAGCATCTTGAGATCTATTTCTCTTGCATTGAATCACATTTAGACTGTGGGTGATATGGGATTGAGTAGTGTTTTCTTGATATTCCATGAGGTGCAAAAATCTCTTAATTTACTTCCGTCAAACTGTCATCCATTGTCTGTAACGATTGAGTGGGGTAGGCCAAACCTGCAGATCAGGTTTTGATGGCATCTTTTCATATTGTTGGCCAATAGTACCCTTGTCCGATAGTCTTGTACGCCAAGACTTGCCCCCAGCATGACCTCCACATATCCCTTCGTGGACTTCTTCTAGTACCTTTTGTCCTTCATCTGGGGAGAGACATTTGAGTAGGGGTAGAGAAACTCCCCTTTTATATAGTTGCCCCCCAACTATTGTATACCTTGCAGCTTGTTTGGGAACTCATCGTGCCTCCCAGGGATCTTTTGTTTGGTCTCCATTGGTTAGGTATTTTCTGATGGGTGTCCTGCAGTCCTCCACTACTTGTTGGTTATCTGTTGTCTTGCCCCCCATTCAACGTTTGATTTATACAATCAGACGTTGAAGGATTTTCTATCTTTGTGATGGAGACTTCTATAATACTTGCTTCGCTGGTACTTCTTGCTAATCAAGCCAACGCATCTTCTTGTGTATTTTTTAGTCGGGGGCAATTGTTGGGTCAATGTTGAGGCGGTGGCACGCATGTTCAACTGGTATCCCCGGGTCCTTCCAAGTCGAAGTTGACCTCTATCTGCGTTGGATCATACCCTAGTCATGGCTCCAAGTCCCCTTGTTTGCTTGGTGGATTTTCTTGTCTCGGTGTTGCCCTGCCTTCACCTTCTACTGTGATCATGGGTGTGTCGCTGCTTGCCTCGGTGTCTACTTCCATGTGCACCTCTGGTTGTTGGTCCTGCTGGGGTCCCGTTTCTTGCACTTGATTAATTGCCCAGATTTCATTTTTTTAATGGTAGTGGGCGTCCATCAACCGTTCCCCCAGCGGGGCCCATTTGGCTCTTGGTGAGGTGGTGGTGCAGGAGGTCCTCTACTGACTTGTTTGTTGGGCCTCCTCTCTTCTTCATCACCATCTTCATTGTCTGAACCCTCTTGTCGAGGTTGCCTTTGTCTTTTCACCGGTGCTTTCTTTACATCGGCCTCTGTTCCTAACTCCTTCTGCAGTGCCTCCTGCATGGCCACATATACCCTAGCTTTATGTCTGAATTATGCATATGTGCTGGGGCATAATAAGTGCATTTCCTTCTAAAGCTCTGTTCATTTCTTCAATCCGGCCATAACAGCAACAATCTTGGTATCTTCGCTGACGAACTCACCCTCTAAAAGGATCTTGTCGAACCTTTCAAGATATTGTTGGTCCATCTCTTCCGTTCCTTGTGTGATATTGGCCAGCTGGCTGTGTCAAATACGTTCCAAACCCAGAGAAGTGGGACAGGAATTCCCGGGAGAGTTGTCCAAATGATTGGATTGATCCTGGTGCTAAAGTCGAGAACCATCTGTGGGCTCGGTCCCCCAAGGTTAGGGGAAAGTTTCTACATTGTGTTGCGTCTGAGGCCCTTATCGATATCATGTGATCAACATACTTTGATTTGTGGACCTTGGGGTCCGATTCTCCTTCGTACGGCACCACAGATGGGAATTGGATATTTTTTCTGTATCGGGGCTGTGAGGATGGCTGTGGATAACGGTGAGGTTGGCAGGGATGTGAAAGATTCTATCTTTTCTTTGCTGGCCACTTGTTCACGCAAGTCCTCAACCGTCTTTTTCAATTTCTCAATTTCCACGAGCGACGACTCCCGGGACGATCCCCCTCCTCGAGGCTGTTCTGGGTGCTCCCCATATTGGCGTGCTGCCCCCAGCAGTCCCTCACTTTGGGCAATCTCCCTCTGTGGTCGTTGTAGGTTGCTTGCCCCATTAGGGCCTAGCCTCTCCGATGTCCGCCTTCTCAGCCGATCTTGCACCGGTCTCCTGGGGTGCCTTGTTTCTGACTCATATAGTTCATAGGGGTGTGTGGATTCGGATCTCCCCCCCAACCGACTGGTGGCCCAACCTATCATGCATGCTTCCTTGGGACCCTCCATGATGGGGTTGTTCATGGTGGCCATCTGGTCGCCCATCAGGTCGTCCCCCATCTGGTCGCCTACCTTGTGGGCACAATCGGTCACTCATTTTCTACTTCCCCTTCAGACTCGCCTGGAGTGCTCTCCCACTGCTGGCCTCCTCCCCCTGAGCATGGTAACTCGTTCTTGTATCTCGCCTCGTCTCTATCGAGGCTGCTTGTATCATAGGTGGACGAGCAGCTAAGGCTTGTTGTCTTTGAATTTCTTTCAACGCCGCCATGGCCCTCTCAACATCCTCCGGGGTATTCATCAATGACTCCAAGGTTGCTTCAAGATGTGGTTCAACCGGTGCAGCAGGTAGGGATGGGACTTGGGCTGGTCCGGATTGCCGGCGTCCGCTCATTTTCTTTTCTCTCCACCTCCTTCTAGTCGAGGTAGTGCGCGACTCATCGTGCGAAATCTGATAAGTATTTCTTGTCATTGTTTCGTGGATTATAAGTTGGAGATATTTTCTAAAGGATATCTTTTCTAGCTTTGTGTGTTAAAAAGATTATTATCTTTAAACACACATGCAATTGAAGATTTTCTTGCTCCTTTTCAACCGATTCCAGACGCAACTTACCAATTTCTGGGTTTTTCTCCTTGAAGATTTAATGAATATCCTCAAACCTTCAAAGTAATATCTTCAAACCTTCAAAGTCTTCTCTCAAACTTTAATCGATCGGAGGTTCGAGGCCCTTCCTCTAGCGCCAAATTATTGAGCAATTTGTCTAATCAAATATTTATGTGGCTATTGTAGTATTAAATTGCTCAAACAATAACTAAAGTAAGAAATTGATTTAGTTGTAAGAAAATGTAGAGAGAAAAAGTAGTGAGAGAAATATGTAAAAATGTTCTTGTATTAATCAAGAGTGGAAAAATCCTTTACAAATGAGAGTATATCTCATATTTATACCCTTGCATGGGTGAGGTGACACATGATTAGGCTGATTAGCTTAAGGTGGTGACAAGTGTCCTCCACTTGTCACTCTTAAACCCACTTAACCCACTAACTCTATTTAAAGGACTAATCTACCCTTCTTGGTTGGTTCCTTTCCTCGGCAGTCCAAGTATCCTTTAGGTGAGCAACCTTCTGTGGAGTTGATGTCTTTCACATGGATGGGGAGTTGTGGTTCTTATGTCCTTGTGGGATGCTTGGTGTGCTTTCTCCCTTGCCCCCATCGGTTGGGTTTGGCTGGCGGTCTTATCATCATCTGTTGTAGTGTTGGACCGAAAACATGGGCGAGCAACATAATGGGCACCATGGGCTGGCACCACTGGCGAGCAGCAGGGGCAAGCAGCGAGTAGTGTCTGGTCCACGTACCCATCAACTTGGCCAGCAGAGTGGCGAGCAAGGTGGCGAGTAGATGGCGGACAACTTTCACTTGGCCTCGTAGGCTTGTTGGCCTAGCCTACCCTGACTCACCTCTTGGTCCTTCGTGCCCAGCAAGGTGACGAGCAGGGTGGCGAGTAGCTTTTACTTGGCCTCATAGGCTTGCTGGCATGACCTACCCTGACTCGACTCTTGGTCCTTCGTGGCGAGCAGGGTGGCGGGCAGCTTTCACTTGTCCTCGTAGGCTTGCTGGCCTGGCCTACCCTGACTCGCCTCTTGGTCTTTCATGCCCAGCAAGGTGGCGAGCAGGGTGGCGAGCAGTTTCAACTTGGCATCATAGGCTTGCTGGCTTGGCCTACCCTGACTCGTCTCTTGGTCCTTCGTGCCCAGCAAGGTGGCGAGCAGGGTGGCGGGCAGCTTTCACTTGGCCTCGTAGGCTTGCTGGCCTGGCCTACCCTAACTCACCACTTGGTCCTTCGTGCCCAGCAACGTGGTGAGCAGGGTGGCGAGTAGGGTGGCGGGTAGCTTTCACTTCCCCTCGTAGGTTTGCTGGCCTGACCTACCCTAACTCTCCTCTTGGTCCTTTGTGCCCAGCAAGTTGGCAAACAGGGTGGCGGGAAGTTTTTACTTAGCCTCGTAGGCTTACTGGTCTGGCCTACCCTGACTCGTCTCTTGGTCCTTCGTGCCCAGCAAGGTGGCGAGCAGGGTGGCGGGCAACTTTCACTTGGCCTCGCAGGCTTGCTGGCCTGGCCTACCCTGACTCACCTATGATCTCATCATGGTAGAGATTCTTTAAAACCTTCAATTTATCGTCATTGATTATTCCTTAATTGTCGGCGTGATTCCTTATGTCAACAACAATGTTGCGCAGAAAGAACATGGTGAAGTATGGACGTCCAGATTACGGTACGTTTGCTATCCCATACAATCCTTTTCTCGATTTTCAAATTTTTTCTTTTGGGGTTTTCACAATCAGAACTTCGAATGGTTTTTTTGTGGGATTGCAATTGGTGTTTTTAAAATTTTAGATAAGGGTCTAGGGTTTAGGAAGACCCAAAAACTTGAGGGAGGAGATAGGACTTCGTCGTGGATTTTTTCAGGAAATTTTTTTTAAAAAAAAATCTGAGAACTAGAGGGAGGAGAGAGGAGGAAGGTGGGGGCGATGGGGTTCACTTACATGGTTCCTTGCCAGATGCTGGTGGCGTGGCCCGCGTCAGTTATTGATTTGATAGTGGTGTTAATTTTCAACCCATGCCTACTGTATTTATGCTTATGATTTATGATTTTACTTAAAAGTGGTGTTAGCTTTCAGCCTGTGGCTGCTGCATGTATGTTTATGATTTATGATTTTACTCTATAGTGATAGTTTTCAGCCTCTGGCTGCTACATGTATTCTTACTATTTATGTTTTTACTTGATACTGGTGTTAGTTAATTGCTTTGTGGCTGCTGCTTGTACATTTATGTTTATGGTTTGACTTGATATTGGTGTTAATTTTCAGCTTGGTATAAGGTATTTGATGTGAGATATTGAGATTACAGAAACTACTAAGAAATTACATTAAAAATTTCTTGTTAGTACTAGAAAATAGTAAAGCATTACATAGAGTAGGAGATTATATTAAAAATTAACAGCTAGTACTAGGACATTTCATTAGCATATATGCAATAACTAAGCAAGTTTTTTCAATTTTATTAGCTCCTTAACCCCTTCAATCAATATCTTTATTTTTTCAACCAACCATTTCATCTCTTCAGCCAAGTTAGTGTTGATTTCTTTATTTTCATGATCTACAATCTGATCATCAGCCCATAAAAAAAAATCACAACGACCACATTTGTTTAGAGAATCAGGATAGTTATGAAATAACCTCCCCCTATTTGAAGGCTTCTTAGAAACGTACGTACTACAAGCCTTTCCACAATAGCAAACAAGATTGTGTTTCATTTAGGTGAAAGATGAAGAAGACATACTTAATGTGGTTTTTTTATGAGTTTGATGTGGGTTTTTTATGCGTGTGGATGATAAATGTAAGTTATGTTGTTTATATAAGTGAAGTTTGGGAAATAAATCAGTTCTCTCCTCCAAAATTAGTACAAAATGGTGAGAAAAATTGAAATTTTCCCACCAAAACTCAATTCTTCCCTAAAAAATTGCACAAACGAGACAGAAAATTCAGTTTTTATATCCTATGGGACTTTTTGTGCAATTTAAAAATTCAATAGGACTAAATCTAAGAATATAGATTAATTCCATATATTCCACAATCTTCCTTACTCACGTTGTCATCTTGTTCCTCTTCATTTGGACAACCATCTCCATCTTCAATTACATTAGTGTCATCAAGAGAATGCTTGCAATTCATGTTACCATTTTCCTCTTCAGAACCTTGCTTGCTCAATTTCTCAATTCCATCATCCATTTCCTAACTATCAACGTCTGGGTTCTGCTCCCTTAACTCTGAGGTGGAGTCCTTCTTAGTTCCATGCTCAGAATCACTAATAGCAACGTCATCGCCGTTGATTTTTTAAGAATTTGATTTCCCATTTTATTGCAAGGCAGCCTCCATCAACTTCTCAAGTTTTTTCTGATTTTTTTGCAAGACATCGAGTTGTTCACATGTATACTTTCTCCAAGAGATGTCATCACTGAACATTTTAATCTTTTTATTTTGTCCAGATTAGCAGTCCTTTTCCATTTTCCTCTTGCGTTTGTCCACTGACCTTTGCTTGTTAGGAGCCTTTGAATTGTGATTATCATCACATGTAGCAATTATCTTCCTCCCCCCCAATTGCCCACACTTACATAAGCCGGACTCTTCAATTCAGCCCAAGCCAACAAATTTCTCTTAACTGGCATCTATGTATGTGAAAAGAAATTCAAGTATTTGTGAAAGAAACCACTACCCAAATCAATGCATATCAATAATTTAACACAAACAATAAATAAGCAAGAAGGTGCATTCTATTGTTCACTTACATTCTGTGCGGAGAGATCTTAAGGCCTTAGAATGGGGAAACAGTAGGTGGTCAGTTCATCAAACCGTATTGTCTTATCTGCCTTCCAAAGAAGCATTCGGGAATCAGTGGCCTTGATTTCTGTGAGTATGTAGCACAGAGATTGGAAACACTTGACATAGCTTCATATGCCTAAATCTGAATTGCATAACAGAACTCAAACACATCGACATGGCATTTCCAGCCACATTTCGTTTGTTGAACTTTGCCCTTATTAATGGATTCACGGTTCTGGATTGAATATCGAAACTCAGAAACTAAGAAATCAAATGATATACGTCCCCATGGATTGTCAGACAAGTGGATGAACTGCATTTAATCTTCTTGCTCGTGTGGCCCGGCACAAGCAGCAATCTATATAGAACCCACAACAAGGCTAATTTTAGGCTATGTTCACCTTCACCTTTATCTCGAGCCTTCAAGAATGCATACTCAATATCTATAACTGTCAGACTTTTCTTATTCTTGAAATTTTCTTGTACATTCTTGATTCAAGAGGGATAGGTGATGTGTGGCCAAAATGTAGTTTCGTGATCAAAGAAAATTCTCTAGGTTCGAAGTGTGCCTCTTTGTTGTTAATGTGAAAAACTAGTTCATTTTTTTCCTCCCAGAATCTTGCTTGAACAATAGGTGTAGATACAACTGCCCTTGGAATTTCACTTCCCGAAAGTCAACAAACTGACCAAAGCAAGACTCTTCGAATAGCTTCTGATTGTGAGTGCTCAACGTGTCCATGATTGTAGTAATGATATTAAGATCCGCACCAACATACTCTTACACCGAAATACTCATCCATTGGGACCATTGCCATCTACACCAGATATTAGTTGTTTAATATTTGAAATTGGTGAAGGACTTGTATAAACAACTAATTCGAAATCTTACAATCACACATACATATCTTGTGAAGATATGTTATATATAATCACATGCAATTATATCTTGTAAATTGTAAGTTATATTTCCTCTTACTTCCAAATTTTGACCTGGACAATAGAATGGTGAAAGTTCCCCTATAGAAAGTCATGAATGATTCAATGTCATTGGACATTCCATGAAAACAGGGGTACAGACAAAATGACAATGTTTAATGCATACAAGGTGTGAATAAGGTGCCAAAATACAAAATCAATTTCACTAAGCTCTAAATTAAATGATTCAATGTCATTGGACATAGGCAGTATCACAAATCAAGATGCACATTTCAAATAACATAATTATGCCAGAGGACAATTATACAATTTGCAAAAATACCCACTGACCCACACTCATGTCATCTGATTATTCATCACTAAAACCACATCTATAAAATACCTAACACATACCACATGTCAAACATATTCATTGATATGATTGAAAAAATATTTCACGAAAGGCCCAAACCTCTTACCATGTGTTGCCAATTTATGTGCGCGCATTTGTGTGCAAACGTCTAATTACATGGTCGGAGATATTTGTGGGGCGGACGGCTAAGTTGGAAGAATGGAATATGAACGGTTGTGTCAAGTCTTTGAATTTTGTCTAATGGCAACGAAGTAGACGACTAAAACACTAGAATGAGATAAATTGGCACGGGATATTTCTTCATTTGACAACCAATTTGCTTGTTGTATCTAGGGACTAGGGTAAGCATTTTAATGGGTCTTCTAATATAACTAGTATTGAGAATCCGGCAATTTAATTGTTGTGTCTAGGGTAGCGGTGGATGGTACGACATAACGAATTTTTTTTTTGCTATACCGTTATCGTACCAAAAATTTTTATACCAAAAACTATCATACAGTTGTCATACTGAAAATTTCAATATATTAAATTTTGATATACCAAAATTTCGATACCGAAAAAAGTCATACCATTTTCATACCGAAAATTTTAGCATACCAAAATTTTGGTATGACAATGGCATATACCGAAAATTTTGGTAGTTTTGGCATACCAAATTTTTTTATATTTTTGGTATATCGTGATATACCGAAATATTTTCGATATACCAGAATATTTTTGGTATGAAATTTTTGGTATACCGCGATATACCAAAATATTTCAATATACTGAAAATATGTCGATATATCGCGGTATATCAAAATTTTTATATTTATATACTGTTACCGTATCAAAAAATTTGATACGATACCATACCGTACCGAAAATTTTGATATACTAATAATTTCGATAAATTTGATATTTTTTAATACGATAAATGCAGTATACCGGTATTTTTTATATTTTCTCCATCCCTAGTCTAGGGTATGCATTTTAATTAGCCTTTAAATATAAATCATTTATTGGGTTTCTCATCAATATTAATCATTTTATTTATTATATGCAATCTTACAAAAAAATAAAGTTATTTGTGACATAAAAATTATGAAGTTAATTATTACATTAAAATATATCTTAATTGCTTGAGTAAGTTCCTGACTATCCCCTGAACAAATTAGTTATGTGATTTAATTTACCATCTATTTAGATCCCTACTACTTATAAATTAATTGCTAAACTTGTTAATTTGTATGTGTTCTAAAATCACCATATGTCATTTATTTTTTACGATTATATCATTTGTTTACAATTTAGGTCCTTGGTATGAATTAGATACTGTCAATTAATAATCATCAACTAGTGTTCTTGTTGTCCATATGATAGGCAAGAAAATGGGCAATCAGCTGGGTCTTTTATGTCATAACCATACAAATCAATCTTCTTCAGTTTTATATACTATCTAGTAGACATGAAAAAACCAACAACAAATTATAACCTTAATAGCATTTTCATAAAATATGGGTCATTTGATTTCATGAATACCCATTCAAATGTACAAAAACAAAAAGACTCAACTATCAATACACAATGCTTCAAGCAAAACATCTTATTAGAGTTTGACCTTCATATGGGTTCATTACATATTTGCCAACTAATTGGGGTAAGTAGAGGATTACACAAAAGCTAACATAAGTGTTCATGATAATGACACAAGTTAGGTAAGTAGAACACAGACTAATCGTGCAAATGTCCATCCAATTGTCGGCGCACATAGAGTCCCCGCATTCCATCAGTCATCCCAAGAAAAATCTCAAGACAGTCTGGATTTTTGGCAAGCAAGTGTGCAGCATCCACTTTTTCAGTATCAGTTAGATCAGTCATCTTATTCAACACACTGAACAATTCCCTTCTTGCATTGCCTAGCTTTGACTCATTGCATATGACATGAATGAGTTTTTTCATACGATGTTCATTCGAGGTCTTCATCTGTCTCAATACATCAAACAACTTCTGGTGGCAAAATCTCGACAGCAACCCTTTTCTTTTCGGTGTTCTTGGCCGAAGAGGTCACATCCATAAGTTGGGGGGTCATTGTTTGGCCTCCACATCTACATGATTTTTTTCATGATCCAAACCAGTTGTGTTGCCGCTAAAATGACCAGTTTGGGATTTATTCTTGTCCACTACAACGTTCACAGCTTGGATTACATCCTCAGCAGAACCACCATTTGCCTTGTCCTTCCCAAAAACTTCATTTCAATCCTCCAACAAAGGCCATGATTTGAATCGCATATTCACAGCATTAGGATCATTCTGTAGCATATAATTCAGAATACTTAGTCAAGCATAACCATCACAAAGTTAAATTGATTCCATGAACATATAACAAAAATATAGATAATATTCCAACATGTACACACTGAATCATGTTCCATGAACAACATTAATTATTGAACATAGTAATTGCCTACATGGTCATCCAAGGACTTCATAAACAATGTACAAATTTCATATACTATATTACAAACAAAGCATAAGGGACTATTCTTTAATTTCTTGAACTAGTTAAGTATCACTTTAGTAGGTAAAATCATAAGCATACTCCTTCCGTCCCAAATATATAGGTTGGTGTACCTTTTTAGGTGTCCTAATTATATAGGCTAGTTTCTAAATGGAGTAATAATTTCCTAAACTAGAATATCCCTATTAATTAACTCAAATTTTAATTTGCCTTTTGAAATTCCATTAATTTTGACCTTTCACAGAAATACTTAATGAGAATACTTAATGAACATGCATGGTAAATTCCAATTGTTATGCAGATTAATGTGTACGTGATTAATGACTATGCATGGGAATTCCAAAATTTTTAATGATCATGTACTCCTCTACCTTTTTTATGTTGAATGCCATTTAGATAAATGTGTTGAGCATTTGACGAGAATGAGTATAATTATATCAGACAATATTATGTAAGGCTAAAATAGAAACTTTAGTTGTATAGTTTATTTTTTCAAAAATTTCCTTAATCTGTGTGTAAATGACAATCAGCCTATATATTTGGGACGGAGGGAGTATACAACAATGTAGTAAGATAAAATACCTTGCAACAATTTTGTCAGGCACCGTTATGGCAGTCAATCATTCTAGTCGATGCATTGAAGTCTATTCCAGAATTTTCTCCAAGCATCAACAGAAGGGATCCGTGACACTTCTTCCAAATGGATATCCTTGAGGTAATGTGGGGATCTCTCCGGATATAAGTAACCGGGAGCCTTTCTTGCATTCCAGCCTCCAATTTTTGCAAGTACTCGGGCTTGAATCCATTTTCAGTCTTCCAACCCTTAGCGACAAGATCTTTCATCAAATCCGCAAGAAGCACTTTCTCTATCGTAGTCCATGCCCGTCGAGTTTTTTCAGTTTTTTTCTTTGTTCTTGATACTGATGCTGCTACTACCTCCACTTTCTATTCTACAAATACTAGTGGTCGAATAATACTAGAAGAAAAGAAACAATACAACATATAACTCAAAAGGAGATTCACCTTCGATCCAATCGTGGCCGCATCGAGAAGCTCTCCAACTGTTAATGGAGTAGGTGAGAAGAAGCCCTAGAATGAGATTTGGTAGTGGATGGAAGTGAAATGGCCGAAGATATGTATTGGGAAATCCCTTATGTTTTGATGACATTAAAACCAGCTGACCTTGGGAAGTCAGCTGGTGTCGGATCGGATCAGACGAGGATGATCAGCTGAGGCTCAGATCAGCTGAGGTCAGATCAGCTGAGATCCAGATCAGCTGAGGTCCAGATCAGCTGATGTCAGATCAGCTGAGGTCAAACCAGCTGAGGTGCAGAAATCAGACGAGGACAAAATCAGCAGAGGACCACCACCACCAGCTGAGGTCGTCTGAAGCTGTTGCATAGAAGATCTATTTATGGGAAGTCAATCATGTCAAAAGGACAAGATCACAGCAACGGCTAGATGATTTCCAGAATCATAGGCAATCAATCAAGTCAATCAGATTGAGGATCAAGCCAAAGATGGAAAGATATCAACCTGGAAATCAAGAATCAATCAATCACTCTAATTGATTGATTACATATTTATAGGGATTTCAAATCCTAGTCAACTCTAACGGCTAGTTTTTGTTGCCTATAAATATGAGTACAAGAGAGAAAAATCATAACGTTCCTACGCGCGATTACATTAGCATATAGGCTACACTATTTTCCTCTGTACAAAAACACTCTCTACATAATTATTTATTATTTGTAAGACTTTATAGAAGTCGATCAGTTAGTTGCAACTGTGCACTAACAAGAGTTGTAAGAGAGTTTTCTCTTGAAAGTTGTAAGGAAGGAAATAAGTGAGTAAGAGAGCCCCTCAACTCCAAGTTGGATTGAGGAGAGTGGATGTAGGACAGTTGGTCCGAACCACTATAAATCTTGTGTGTTTTTCTTGTTTTATTTTACTGCTCTTACTTGCTGCACTAAAGATTAAAAAGGTTTTTCTAATTAAAAAGAATTTAACTAAAAACGTTTCCGCACACTAAGATCACTGCGCACTCAGCTGATTTTATAGTCAGCTGATTTTCAAAACAAGGAGACTCAAAGTCTTCTTTAGGGACCAACAATATGTTGAATGATTCGACACAAATAAGGGCAAAGTTGTCATTTTCCTCTTAATTTTATGAAGGAATAATCTTATGTACCAAATGCACACAAAAAATTACCTTTTCTCATTTCTATTCTACCAAACAAATTTAAAATTTCATCTAGTGTCATTTATAATCTACCAAACAAGTAAAAAACTTTATCTAGTGCCATTTATAATCTACCAAACAAGTAAAAAAATTATTTTTTGGGCTACCAAACACCAATAAAAGTTAGTTTCCACACAAACACCTTAAATATTTTTTTAAGCTTGTAGGCAATTAAAATTAATTGTCTAATAAAAATAACATGTAGGAATTACATGTTAAATTAAATTTATTATTGGGAATGCGGACAGATTTAATTCCTAAAATAATAAATCATTTTAGGCCTCAAAAGCTTAATAAATTAAATTAGACCTCAAAAGTCTAACAAATTCAATTGGACTCAAAAGCCTAATAAATTCAATTGGACTTAAAAGCCTAAAAGTCCAATTAATTCTTCTGGATTTTTAAAGTCATCAAGTTCGATCTTTAAAAAGCCCAAGAAATCAAATCTTCACAAGTATACTTGAAGATTATCAAAAGTGGCATCTTTTGGGAATATTCCTCAAATCATATCTTTTGGCCATCAAATCTAGCCCGTAAATCTAGAATTATACGCCTATAAATAGGGTCTCATTCTAGTCATTTTTCATTCACAAGGAGTCAAGAAGATCAGAGCTTAGAGAGAAGCATCGAGATCCAAGATTTCGGGCATCCTTGAAGATTCAAAAGCGTTCTTCGCGGCTTCAAGAGCGTTCTTCGAGTTCTTCAATAACAAGGCGTTTTGATCTGGGATCACGGTGCGAAGCCTCCGGTCGACGTTCTTCATCAACATCAGCGTTCGATTCGAGAAACACGGTGAGAAGCCCCTCCAATCAACGATAATCCACACGTCCTCAACGACGATCAACATTGCTCATCTACAACGACACCAACATAGGGAGTCCAAAGGTGAACACTCAACAAAGTCCTTCCAACAAGGCAATATTCATTTGAAATAAGGCTTAATGCCCTCAAATTAATATCAATTTCAACATCAAATCGAACTCAACTCCAAAAATTAACAAAGTTCTTCCATAAGGCAACGTTAGTTCGAAACAAAGTTCAACGCCCTTGAATTAACGTTCAACTCCAAAGTCAACTCCTGACCAACTCCGGCAAATCAACAAAGTCCTTTCATAAGACAACATTAATTCGAAACAAGGCTTAACGCCCTCGAATTAACATCCAACTCCAAAGTTAACTTCGGACCAGCTTCGAGAAACTCGCAAATCAAGTCAAAATCAAGTCAAGACTCGAAGAGAAGAATCGGAGGATCAAATAGAGATTGGACCAAATCAATCGCTTGATTTCTTTAAATTCAACACATTCTTTGTAATTTCCTTTTCACATTATTAATAAAGAGTTATTAATTTTTGTGGAGAAAATTTGCAGGTTACAAGGCCCATCCTACATTTTTATCTTATGGAGGCTACCAAATGGAGCGTTAGTGTTGCTACTTTAGCATATTACTAATAGCTATGGATAATAATAGCGATGCTGTTCATGTCTAAGAAAGCAACTATAGTGGGAGTTTGTAGATACTTAGTGAGAAAGGAATATTATTTTTGTTTAACACACTCTATTGTGATTCATTGACTAGTCAATCAAGTTATGTGCTTGATTATGAATACATAGATTTCGCAAAAAATGTTGAATATGCTCTAGTTTTTTAGGGATTCAAAAGAGATATATCAATATGTATTAAATATTCAAGAGTTTTGGGATACAACGAGCTTGTGGAGTATCCACGTTCTGATTGATGTGCTATATATTCCTAATGGATGTATAGCATGGAAACTCATGCACTTGTGGGTCATACGAGGTATTTGTCTGAATAAAAATGTGGTTTATGAAAAAAATGTGTTAGAGACCACTGAACTTCACAATTGAGTGAGAGATGTAAATAATATTATGTATATTATTTTTATATAATAATAATAATAATAATGGGAAAACACAATTTAGTCTAAAATAACAACCAAAAGTAAATGTAGATCAAAAAACATTTTTAGCATTACAAGTAGGTCAAAATTAGCAAAAAGTAACCTATTGATATATTTGGACTAATTAAAGGTAAGTCTACTGTGTATCCTACATCGATTGCCCCTATCACTGCTACCCAAGGATTAAAATTTCGCGAAATTTCGCTGAAATTTCGGAATTTTGAGGGTACCGATATGGAAATTCACTTGAACGATTATTTTTCCAAAATTTCGGTAAAATTTCGGGAAATTTCGGCGAAATTTCGATATCGGTCCAGAGTAATTCAAAATGTGCAGACTATCGAGAAATATCGTGGAAATTTCGGTAATTTATCGGTCAAAATTTCGACAAATTTCGGGAAATTTCGATATATTTCGGGAATTTCTCTAATTTGATGACTTGGTACCATTATTGCTTAGACCAAGATGGTCTTTCTTCTTTTACATTTGAGGCTCATAGGACATCATTTTGGTATTAGTTGTGTAATATTCAATAATTATGAATAATTATTGTATCGTTTTATATGTCTTACGTATGTTTTCTTTATATGTTTGTTGTAAGATTCTCATTTTATTGAGATTTTAAGTTCAATTAATGTATTAAGACTAGTAATAATATTGTCTAAAATTTCATGTTAAATTTCCATCATTTTAATGAAATTTCCGTGAATTTTCTATTTTTTACCGATATCGATATTCGATATCGATATTTCCACCGATATATCCATAAATTCAGGGTACCGATATTTCCGTCGATACCGATATTTTCATCCTTGCTGCTACCATTGTCATATCAGACATAAGGAGAGAGAAGGCCAGCTAATTTACATCCATATGAATACTTGCAGATTCATAGTATAATCACACTAATCTACAGTATAACGTACAGATTCATTAAAACAATAATAAAAACAGTGTATTACCAGCACATATTTAATAAAAAACATTAACAATTCATTTGTTCAATGTCAAAGCCATAAACCTCAACAAGCTTAGATTCTATATATACATATACACACACCCAGTGAAGCAAAAAAACAGTTAATGGGAAAAATCAACCTATAGTATAATTAACCGAATATCTCAAATACATCCATAGTATAATACACTATTTCATTTATTACCATAATAAGAAAAATAGATGTTCATGAGAGAGGATGAAGAGGAGAGAGAACTGGAGCTTGAATTTGGAAGCCATTGAAATCAATCAGTAACATTATTGCACCACTTCTATTTTAGCAGCAAGTGATAAGAATAGGAAAGTTAGTGATTCATGCCCATAATTCAGCCAATAATCAAGATAAAAAATTTCATGAAAAGGTTAGTAAAAATTTAACCAATAATTCAATCAAAAAACATCCACAATAGAAAATTTAGTTTCATTAAAGGGAAGGATAAAATTACATCTGAATAATTCCATGAAAAGGGAAACCCAGCTTCGCTAGAGGGCAAAACCAAATTATAGTGCATGAATCAAATCCTTTTTGCCACCATATGAAAAAATAGAATTCTTCTCCTATCAAAAGCGTGAAAATGCTATCTCGGTTCTTCTCTCACCTCAAACGACTTAATCAATGGAGAAATCCTTTTTTTTTTTTTTTAAGTAAAAGATGCAGAGGCAATTTTGTGTTTTTTTTTTTTGAAAATAAAAAATTTCATGAAATAAAAGCTCAAACTCTGAAATTGAAGTGTAGTCGTCAGGCTCTCCCCCTGTTTTGCTTTCCAAAACCGCCGCCATCACCGCTTGCCGCTTGGTAGAAGCACCGTCCACCTCACATCGGCGCAACAGCCTGGAAAAATGGCCGCAACAGGGGCGGCACCATCCCCAACTCAACAGCCATTGCAATCGCCTCAAGCGGCGGCCAAATTTCTCCAGGCATAATTACAGTCGTTGACTTTCTCATTTTCTTCGAAAGTTTGATTGGAATCTCCCCGGTAAACGGCTTCATGCCCGATCTGGACCGAAAGAGATCTGGTTTCTCTCTCTCCCCTACTCGTTCTCGACCCTCCCCCACCTCCGATGGTGGCGGTTGCCACCGCCGATGCCCGTCTCTCTCCCTCCCGCATCGCCAGCCCTCTCTTTCCCCCTACCCCACTATCTCTCTTCCTCGCCCCCTCTATTGCTCTCTCTCTAAAATGTATATAATGAATTATATATATATATTAATGTTTTGTATATATATGTATATATAAAAAAAAGTTACCTATTCAAATTTGAATTTGAAAAAGTTCCAATAAATTGACCTATTCTATTAGGTGATATCAACCCTAAATATGTGAAAACCTCTTTATTATAGACCTGGATGTGGTGTGCTTTTCAATGGTGTCTAGTCTGCGTGTTATATGGAAGAAATGGACCGGATAGCATTTTTTAATAATAATAAGAGAAAAATACAAGGAGGGGCACTCTTTTTAATAAAAGTGCATCGTAGGACACCCTTTTTAACCTAATTATAGAGAAGGACAAATTAGAGTTAATGAGACTAATTAACTTTAATCAAATTAATTAATATCAAATTTTAGGCTTTTAAAAATATGTATATATCAATAACCCTCCACTTTCACACACACTCTCTATCTCTCATCCCTAACTCGTTTTCTCTCTCTCTCTCTCAACCAGATATATTCCGGCAAAATTTAAGGTCTTCGCCGGAGTCCGATCAACAAATAAATTGAGGGGTTTTATTCTCCTCGTTTAGAGCTTTAATTAGGTACCGATATTAGGGGTTGTCATGTGAGCTTTATGGTGCTAGGGTTTTGGAGGCGTGAGTTTTCAGAATAGGCAACGTCGGATTTACTCAGCTTTTGACGACGGTGAGCTTCAAAGGGCAGACGGTGGATTCCGATTTCCATGGAGTCAAGGTCTGCTTCGAATGGGGGTTTGGTTTGGGGTCCCATCGGTGAAAGATTAGGGTTTAATTTTGGGGGAGTTCAGGCGCGGCTTCGAGGCAGAAGCACACCATCGAATCGACGGTAGATGGGGGACGGGGGAGGTGAGGTCGACGACTTCTGGTTTCAGCCTAGGGCGACGGCGACGCTTAAGAAATGTATGGAGACTCTCATTCATGGTGTTAATGGGTGATTTTATCTAATTTTGTTTTCAATTCCTAATCTTTTAAAGAATTGAGGTTCCTATTTCATTTCCCTTGTTTTTTGTTTCATGTTTTGTGCATTCATGGTTTTTTTTTTTTTATAAATTTTTGTTTCAATATTGTATCTCCTAGATGATTTATCTACACTATTGCTTGTTCTTTTGTACGATATATCATTTTTCTTTCAAGAAATGATATCACACTCAATTCCCTCTCTTGATTCACTCAGTAGATTGAATCACACTCACCTTCCTAACGGGATTGGGATGCAAAGCCAAGCATGTCTAGTCTATCATGATAAAATATAGCTTGTAATCATGTGTGAAGTGTTACTAATAACGTTATCATGTTTATTATTTCTATATTAACTCAAGTTACTTGGTAATTAGTTTGGAAGGAAATGTTTTGTAAAACTAGAGATCAAATTTTCAAGGGACAAATTTGTGCTGCTGAAATTGTTAAGGTCTCTTTCTCCATCCTCATGAAAAGTTGTAGTTCCACAATGTTCAAAACTTGTGTAGGTTTTTCAGTACCAGCAGAAAAATCTAAATGTTGATACTCAAATATCAGACACAATCAGTACATTTTCTAAATCAACTTATATTATTGAATTTTATTGTAACTTATTTACTTGCTTCTTTGGTGAGTGCTACTTTCGTTCATTGCAACGTCTAGAATAGTCGGTAATAAAATGTTTTTTACTATACTAGGAAGCATGCGGCTGGAACATTAGGAATCTGCTGGGTTACCTATAGAAGGTAAGCATCACTGTATTTACCTTGTAGTTGAGATAGTCAATGTGTTGGTGGAGTTGGCAATTTATTGTTCATATATGTGCTAATTAAGTTTAAACTTGCTAAATAATTTATTCTTTTTTACTTATCTTGATTTCTCAATAAATTGATATGTACTGCAATTTGCAGGGTGTACTTTGTATTGGTAACCACCCAAGGATGCCCTGAAAAAAGTGCAAAATCTTGTTTGGGAGCCTTCAGTCTATAGTGCTGATGATGGTTTGGCTTAGTGCACTTTTTGGTGTTATGGTTTCATTTTGCTATTTATTTTGTTATTGTTGAGGAATATATGGTGATGATTTTATGAAGTTTTTAGGGAGGAAAGAAAAAAATGTGAGTTTTAGTTCATCTGATGCTTATTAGTGGATAAGTTTGTTATACTATTGATGTATTTAAGATGGTCAATTATACTATTATTATTTTTTTGGTTATACTATAGTTAATTTAAAAAAATGTATAGAAAATTGAAAGGGTTATACTACAATGTTATATTATTTGTGTGTTATACTATTGTAAAAATATTGTAGCATATTTTTAAGAATGTTATACAATTGATGTTTCGTTATACTACAATGTTATACTATTAGTATGTTATACTATTGATATTCTGTCAATACTATAGTGCCTTCAATTATACTATAGTATACTCAGTTATACTATAGTCTTCTCGATTATACTATACGGTAGCGTTTAAATTTGAATTCGGGTATTGTAGCATGTCAGCCTAGGTACACTGTAGCAGCAGTTTAGGCTACTGTAGCGCGTCATTAGGATTAGAAAAAAAGTAATTGTGGATTAGAAAAAAATAATTTGCCCTTCATTGTAATACAAAAAGTTTTAAGCCCCCACCTTTAATTTAGTATTATGAAATGCCCTTCATTGTGTTTGCCCCTAATAATAATAATAATAATAATAATAATAATAATAATAATAATAATAATCCACATATGAGTTGCAGATAAAATTAAAAAGATGAGTTGAGAAGAGAAGTTAATACAGGAGTTATTTAATTAACTTTCGTATTCTCATGTTTCACGATTCCAGAATTCATATTCATTCTGTGAGAGCGTAAATTAACACAGAACAGAGAATAGAGAGAGAAAAAAAACTTCTTAGAATTCCCTCTCAGGAATTCTGTCGTCTCAAAACAAACTCACATTGAAATAACTCATTCCAATTATTGACATATATCAATTCGTGGACTTGCATATACATATGATTCTATATATCTGATTTAGAATACGGTACAACACATGGATACCAATGGGTTAGATCATTCCTCTATATTTATTAATAGGTTAGTAATTCATGTTTCTATGATTACGGAATCACTAATTACAATATTCTTATTTTTCTTAAAACTTATGTCCACACAAAAAGGAATAAATATGTGAAATTGATGGAGTAGAATTTTTTGTTTTATTTTTTACATACAATTGCAAAACGTACTAAACAAGGCAATTTTCTGAACTTTTATATTGACGTTGCCTTTAATAAAATCAACTTTTATGTACTCAAAAAAACAATTTTTATGTACTTTTGATTTTTTATTAATCGGTAAGTTGGCCTTCTTTAAAAGGAAACTCAAACGAGGATAATTTGGTCTTATCAACAATCTGTTCTGGCATTAGCAATCGGAGTTCTAAATGAACACGCCTCTCTCTTTCGGGAGAGAGAGAGTACTCATCTGAATCAAAAGGGGACAAAATCTCCAAAATCAGCACTATAAACGTTGACGTGACACCATTTTATATATATATATATAATTCTTATATTTGTATGTATAGCTAATTCATGTGAATGGACAGCACAGGAAGACCCAATTTAGTTGGGTAATTTTTTCCGTAAGTTGTTGAAACATTTTTCTTTCGACCCCCACCCCCGATTTTGCATTGATTTGTCAGTATTCTCTGCAATCATGTATCTCTATGTATTTGTTCATCAGTTCTTTGATTATAATGAGCTAAAGATTGCAGTTTGAGAAGGGGGCTCGCTTTGATTTTTTTTTTTTTTGGGGGGGGTTGTGTGTGTGTGGGGGAGGGCGGGGGGAGGTTTAAACTTTTTTCTTGAGGTATTGTGGGATTGCCCTCTTATGACTCTGGTTAGAACAGGAAAGAGAAATTATCAGTGATATTGACATACTTGATTTCTGTTAAGCTGACTTCTTGTCAAAAATCTGATAAGCTCAAGAGCTTTGGCTTTTTGTGTTGAATCAAGGAGCTTTGATTAGGATGTCTGCATTTAGGAGTAGAAGTGATCGTTTCTTGATTTTTCTTTTATTTGGATTTCATCTAACCCTAAACTCTGAGAATACAGGGGAATTTTAATTTCATGTCAGAATTTTGAGATTGCTTAGTTTTACAGAAAGAAATTGAACTTTTTAACTCTTGATTTTTTATTTTGTTTTCCCTTTTCTGAAGGAAGTTTATCTGATTTGGCTTGGCAGGAAATTTTTTTTTTTTTTGGAGTGGAAGAAACTCTGCAAAATAAGCTCATCACTAGATGCATGATCTATGTTCAAGTAAGATGTGACTCGATCTCCCTTTTTTTCGAAAGAATTTGTTGATTTTTATCTTGTGAATAAATATGATGTGAATTGATTTTACTGCTATAAGGTAAGTAGAAGTGAATACTGCCTTTAATTGCTATCAAGTTCATCACTTCAATTTTTTTGTTTATTATTTGCTTCTTGCTCTCCACATTATCTAAAATATGTGTCGTTTTCCAAATATATTAGTCTGGCAGTGGGATCTTTCAGTATGTTGATTATCAATTTGGGACTGATTCGTGATAATCACTTTATAATAAGTAATGCGTTCGAATGAAATAACTAATACGTTTAAAGGGAACTGATACTAAAGTACAGACAAAATGCAAACCAGTTGCATATTAAAATTGGTTTACAAAAGACTTTGCCCTCAAACAATTCCTGTGAAATGCCAATTGTTTCAATATCATGCTATCTTTAGCCTGTCTGGATTATCGGCTATGAATTGAAGTTCGTTAGTTTTCCTTTGGTTTTATCCAGTGATGAGGATCCAAATGCCTTCAAAAAGATGCACAATTTTTCACCAGTTGATGGTTTTGGAGAGATAACTGAAAACTTGGCAGACATGATAAAATTTGTGGCAAACGAACCCTCTGTGGGGCTTTTCTATGTTCAGCAGCACACCAAGAATGCAACTCACAACCTCATAAACACCAAGAACATCATCGTTGAAAAATCTCGTGAAACATCTTTGCATACAGAAGATCTGGATGATTCTATTACCATGTTAAGATCAATGAAAGAATGTGGCTTCCCAGTTGCTGACGAAATGATTAAAGATATCAAAAAATCTCTTTCCATCATATCTTCAAAGCAACCAAAACGAGGATTGACATACAACTCCAGCTCGGGTTTTCTTGGAAGAACTAGCTCCTGGTCTCCAACCACCTGGGGTCGTAATCCACAGCAAGAAAATGAGAGTAGCCCAGGTTATCTATCCAGTGTCTTTAAGTTGACGAAGCAACGATCTAGCAGCTTTAAGAGCCCTCAAGTATACTCTGTTGCAGAAAGTGAATCCAAGAATGACGATTATGGCCCTGCATTCCCGAGTACTTCTGGTAGTCCATCAGTAATCGTACAAGGGGAAGAGCATGAAGATTTGCCTTTGCCTGAAGTTGGTAGGGAACTCCAAGAAGAATCACAGCTCAGTAAAAGTGCGTCCCATCAGCAATTTCTCTCGTTGTATGAGAACTACGAGGAGTTCAAGGCTGATCAAGAAGCGAAACTGGAAGAGTGGCTGAAAGGGACAGGACATGAGGATTATACAGTGAGGAAGTAACCGGAAAAAAGAGCATTAGGTGAAGAGGATTTAGTTCCATGACATTGTTGGATCACAGGTGATGTCTGAAGAGAAAAAAGAAGTATTAATTGCTTTATAGTCATGATACCTTCATTGTGTGAATCACTGTAACTGTTATTTATTAATATCTCCTGTTGACTTGTAGGATTATTTCCAAGTTGATTTTGTGCTAAATGTTTTTGTTTGATTGGGTAATTGTTCTTCAGGCAACTTAGCAGCTTCACTTGCTTTAGGACAACAAATTAATCATTGTTGGAATCAATTTCAATTTCACTTTTGACACAATTTATGGGTCATAAAATTTACAGAAGCATAAGGGAGCGTAAATGTTGTAATCGTTCATGTTGCCTATCGCACCATATGCCAGCTTGGTCCTGGTATTTGTAACAGGCTTCTGAGTGCGAAGAAAAATTACAATTATCTACAATTCTTTGGTGGATTTTATCTGAATTCAGAGCATGTGTCCAGTTTGGGGTGGGATGGGAATGAAGATTGAAAATGGTGGATAAGTTAATGGACGAAAAGTGATTTTCAATTTCAGGGGATGACGTTAATTGCAATTAATGGCAAAGGATAGTAATGGTTATATGTTTACTGTTCACATTTACATCACATCCACTATCAATTTTTCCTCATTCGTCTTTTATATTCATCGATCCACTCCTATGTCCAGTAATAGTCTTTCACTACTCTTCCCAGACAGTCTCCATGTTGCAAAAAATTAATAGTAGAATCCCTATGCATTACTAACTTCACACCCAACCATGAATGAAGATTATTCCATAATTTAAGAGAAAATTCACAATTGAAGAAAAGATGGAACAAGTCTTCATCAGCCTTTCTGCAGAACACACACTTTAATTCATCAGACGAAAGCTCTATTCCTCTATGTTGAAGATCAACTTTTGTCGCCACCCGTTGTCTCAAAATTTTCCAAGCAATCGCGGTAACACGCCTTGGGGCAGCTGAATTCCAAAGCCATTTGAAGGGTTTTTTGTCCACATCGTTCTCCATGGCACGTTGTCTACTATTTCTTATCTGTAGGTACACCAATTTTGTAGAGTAAACGTCATTTGGTGCGTGTTTCCAACTCCATGAGTCAACTAAATTCCGCTTTAATGGGTACCCAGGGAATGTTGCTTTTCCCCTCCCTTCCTCCCCAGAGGAAAGTGCGTTGCAATTTTTTGATCTCTTTGATAGTGGTTTTTGGAAATTTATAGAAGGACAAGTAGTAATTTGGAATTGCAGAGAGCCCAAATTGAATAAGAGTAACTCTTCCTCCCAAAGAAAGGTGTTTATCCTCCCACTTTTTTAGACGATTTTTTATTTTTTGAATCAAACCTTCCCAAGTGGCATGTCTTTTGTGATTTATTCCAACCTTTACACCCAAGTAAGAAAGTGGAAGTTTTGCTTCTCTGCACCCAATTTTGATTATAATAAGACTAAACAATACTACAAGAACAAAACTAAATAATACTCCAAAAGTCACTAATACCCTAAGAGCAAATCAGTGATATATCAAGAACATGATTTATATTAAATAAAAGGGAAAAATACAGTGTAGTCTATTTCTACACTCCTCCCCGTAACCTAACCAGGTCTAATTATGATATAATAAAGGTGCGTTAATGTCATTAGGGTTAATAAACCCACCTATCTATCATCTAATGAAATAGGCCAATTAGCAAATGAGATATCTACATGTTAGTAGGGGCTTCCTACACCAATTCTAGGTTCCGCCAATTATCCGCTGGTCAACGAACCATTAGATGTGAGGATGCAGGTGTCATAAAATGCATGATTTCAAAAATTCAAATTCCATCCCATAGCTGTGTTGATTTCGTTTCCAGTAGGTTAATTCAATTAACACGCTGTAGAAAAAGGAGAAAACACATGATGAAGAACCACCACTAAATTTGATCCCTCTATTTTCCTCTTAAGCCCGTAGCACACTTTTACTCCCTCTCTCTATCTTCTTTTAGGGCCCAATTTCAGGTTTCAATTACTGCCCCAGCTCACACAGCCTCAATCTTTTAGCACTTTCCTGTTTCCATCAAAATTAATCAGCTATATACTCGATTTAGGGTACAATGACCCTGATTTTTTGCGCTAATTCCCACCATATGTACTGCACCCGCTGGATTGATACCTTTTCGATACCGATTTTTGATAAAGAAAGCTAGCTGGGTTTTCTAGATCGTGCCCAGATCTTGATGCTTTTTGATTTGGTTGAATTATTGAGAATCTTTGTAAAATTGACATGGAAATGGAAACTTGAGGTGAGTTCAAATCTCGCATCTCTTCCCTTGTTCTCCCCCCCCTTCTGGAGGTGATTAAGAGCTTTAAATTTTTGGATTATCCTGATTTCTTCAGCAATCATTATATAGGTCTGATTTGAATTTGACTTCTGCAAATGGGACCTTCAGAAAACTGTGTGACTGTGAAATGCTAATTATGTGGGAAAATCTTGCTTGTTTATTAGGGGATGTGGAATTTACACAATATTTTCTATCTTTTAAAATTGTATTGATGAATCTTATTCGTTTTCTGTAGTTCTTTTATGAACTGTTGAAATATGTTTCCTTTTTTCTGCCATATCTTGTGTAGTGGGACTTTCTATGTATAACTAATCTTGTCTTTATTCTTATCTCCTTTTGACTTGATGCAAATTTTCTTGCTGCGGATGTAGTAATGCATCAACCATATATGCTAAAATTTAAGACGTTGGAGGAGATAAGAATGCATGCGAGCAACATTCACAGTAATTGCACAGTAGTCAGAGTCGATATAGAATCAGTTCGTCTTATCTAATACATATCCTTTAATTATTGGTTAGGGCGTGCCTTCTAGTTTTTGATAATTTTGTCAACTGCTGTTTGTATACTTGAGGAAGATTGTTTTTGTGGCTTTAAGTTATGATTAAAAATATTCTCAATAAGCTTCCGCGAAAACAGGTCAAGTTATCTGAAAATCGGGATGGAGGAGCCTCTACTGTATCTTCAAATGCATCATCAACTTCCAGAAATAATTCTGCTACCGGTCCCCGGCCAGGCAATATTAGCTGATTTAGACTTTATCTGTTTGAATCTCTAAATGCCTTGGAGTTCTAGTCTAATATGCAAAATTTCAATGAATGTACTCTCAAGCTATTTGTGTTTGGATATCTATTTAATTAGATGCAAAATTTCAATTAATGTACCATAATTGTTTATGTTTGGATATCTATGCAATTGGATTTTTCATTTGTATAGTTTTGCTGAGCATTTGCTTGATTAATGCTGGTTGTGGACTTGTTTGATTGGCAACAAGATGTGAGTTTAATGTTGTAGGCAGTTGGCAATGTTGTAGGCAGTGGGAATTAGACGGATGACAGTTGACAACAGACTTGATGTAGCAGGTTTTATTGTTGAGCAGAGAGGGTTGTTTATTGAAAAAATCCTGCTGATAAAGAAGTGTAGATTTGTGAGTATATTGAAAGAACACATGACGCAGCAAAATTTAGTGTTGCAGCAGATTCTACAAGATTATTGAGCAGTACCATTTAGAGTTGTTGATAAAAGAGTTGAGCTGCTGGGAGTTTGTTTTATCTTATTTGTGTGGCAGTATTTGCAATACTAATGGGGCAGTTTTTACAAATTGTGATAGGATAGTAATAGGTTTGTTGGTTGGATATAATGGCCAACTTTTGAAACTGAAATGTTGTACTGCGTCAACTCTTCTGGGTTGGGCATATTATTTTGATCGTTATATATTTACCTTTTTCGATCAAAAAAAGAATACATTTGTCGGTGTGCGAATACCTTGAGGGTCAAACTGACTTTATTTAGGGAAACTTGATGTATGGGCAATACACATTGACAATCTAAGTAAGTTTTATGTGAGAGCTATTTCATTCGTAGAAGATGAGCACAAAAGATGTGTTGAGTAGTTTCTTCAAATATCAGAATAGTGAATTCAAATATCAGAATAGTATAACGAATTGAAGTATAGTACATTACAACATGCAGTGAAAATAGCAATGGTATATTATACCATTATGTGTATATTGTAAACTAACTAATCTATTGGTTAATTATACTAATGACGAACTGATTACACTTTAACTAATCTATTTATCATAACAACTGCAACTAACAATATATCTTAAAGATGAGTGAAAGGAAGAGATTCACATCATTTGTGCAGTTCAGAAATTAAGTAATATTTAATGTGATAGTATGTGTGGTAAAATTTCTGAGAACGCCATACAAATGAATGAGAAAGTATATACAACAATCATCTATAATTGGCATTGGTATAATATCCTTCAACGTGGTTGCAATCTCTTCATTGTATCCAATTGAGTCTTTTTCTCAGCACTAGGTCCAGACTCTCATCAGCGTGTTTAGCCAAATAATAAATAAGAAACTGCTAGCCAGTTGTCGAACAGAGCAACCCTTGGCCTGATGGCAGCATCATCGCAGAGGTAAAACCTCTTTTAGCCTCTTCATTCTCTGAGCTGACAGCCAAATCTGAAGATTTCTACTCAAACAGGAGTGCCATCCTGTTGCAAAGAAACTCTAGAGTAAGGGAAAGGATGGACACTCAGAATATTCAAAGAGCAAGTTATTACTAGTTTGGCTAAATCATTTAGCTTGCCTCTAGGAGTGATCTTATTATATTACGTGTGTGTACTATATAGGGTATGTTACTATCACAATATTGGTAATAAATTTGTGTTTTTTATTTACGTTTTCACATGTCTTTCTTGCATCCATAATAACAACAAGAAAGAATATCAGAAACTTCAGCTTTATTCATCAAGAACTTAGACATATCAAGTTGTTTTATTACAGCTGAAGAGATGTGAAAAAGCCTCTTATGCCAGACATGAATAGGTTATCTTTATAAGGAAACAAAAGTACCAACAGAATAATTACAAAAAGTATGTGCAAAAGAGTTTGATAATGGTTGCAACACATATAACTTTGCAATCAATCTACCAGAACCAGTGATTTCCCTAAAATTAGTGTCAAATGGATAACATATATGCTTAAAATAAAGAACACAAAGAACATCATATAGGATCAAGAATAGTTTCAAAGGAACATTTACAGAAATCTCGAGGCTCAATTTGTTTGCAACGCTACATCTAACTAAATACTCAAATCCAAAAAAAAGAAAAACACAGCTGACGCAATTGGCAATAGATAAATGCTCAAATCTTATGCAACACATCAGTCATCATACTCATGCTCACAAGCACCAATATTTCAGGAAGTTTTCATCAGCTTCAGTGAGAAAAAAAATGGGAGTGCTATTAAAAGTTACAAAACCAGATTTAGGAACGCATAAACCCATCTCTTCAATTGACCACCAAACTAACGAATCGAGGGGTCTTCGATTTGCTTATTTATTACAGAAAAAAAAAGGGATAATAACACTTACACATTTCAGATGGAAATACCCAGATACGTCTTCACCTTCTCAACTTCCAAATACGCGGTAGAATACGGCAAGAACTCAGAGAAGTGACTTCTGCTTAGATCATGTATCGCAACAGCAAAACTTGGTGAGCATGATGCATCGACAAACAAGCATTTGAATCAAATGATATCCACTTTAAAACGACGAACAAGCATTTGAATCAAACGATATGGCAACATTAAAATAGAAAACCTGTGCATACACATTCTGAGGGATGGGAGGTGGAGGTGGCGGCAAGTGTTGGATTCTGATTGGAACTCTCGTCTTATCAGCTCCAGTAGAAGCAGTTGCAGCTGCCTGAAATCTGTCATCTGGTTCAACAACTTCACCATCTTCATCAAGAGCATGAACATCTATACCAGTTGAAGGCAACACTGTCACATATGCCTTGTACTGTAAATTTTTCGCATGAAAATACTCTCCCACTTCTGTTTTTGCTGTGATTAGCTTTTAGTTTGTATTATCGTACCAAAATATGCGTTCCAGCTACTCCTCACTCGCTGTCCCCCATATACACCTTATGGTATAATGCACCACTGTTAGTATATTCCATAGTGTGATATAATATTCTCCTTTTTTGTATACTAGTTCGAAAATTCCATCAACCTATATGCAGCCCAATTTCACCTGCTCCTCTCCTATTACTAATCATGGATATCAAACCACCCTTCATTGCCTCTTCACTATATCTTATCCAACATCACAAACAACAGCTATAGTTATGATAACATCAATGTATTCTAATAGCAAATGATACAAAACATCAGACATTAATAATCTTCTTTGTCTGCCTGCATACTAAAGACACTAATATGCTACTTGCATACTACACATACAAAAATTATGCACAAACAATCCTAATTCATTTTTACCATAGCCCTATTAAACATGCCCACAAAACATCATGTTCAATAAGTAAATCCTCAAACTATACACAAATCAATACTCCCCTGAATACAAATAATAAATCAAATTTAAATATTTATCAGCAAAAGAATATGTCTGAATTCTCAATTACACCTGAAAAGGTCATAGCCAGCTCTTGAGATCTTCCCATTACATTCGTTCATCCCCTTCCTCTCCACATACGCATAATAATTCAGGAAAAATGCCAGTGTCTGCACCACCCACTCCAGGTAGAACATCAGGATGCACAATCCACCGGCGAGCTTCAGGATCACGACGGCGTCCGTCCTGATCTTCACTCGGCTGGCGGACCTCCTCGGCCACCTGATGTCCTACATAAGGATTTTAATTTACAGACTTTGTATTACATTAAAACCCGAGAAAAACAAAAACACCAAAATGTAATACCTCGTTCATATATACAACCATCCCATAAAATCTTAAATTCCAAAATGCATACTCAGACATCTATTAAAACCCTAAATCACGTCGGCGTGTCGACGCACCTCCGGCACAGTGGAAAAAATCAAAACAATTTCAAAATGAATCTCTCCTAAAAACAATATACTATTGGAGGAGAACATTACCTGTGAATTTGTTTCGTGTGCTATTGCTCAAACCCTCGTCCTTTCGCTACCATCGAATGACAAGAAAATGGATTTTGAATTTTTTCGGCCAACAAAATGGGTTTCGAATTTTTTCCGGCCAAGAAAATGTGCCTCTTGTAGCGTATGTTTTAAGGCTTGCACAGATTTCTATTTTACCTATTGTAGCATAGGCTCAGGTATAGGTTTTAGGCTTATTGATATCCGGCTGCTTTATTAGTTCTTAATTAATCCACGTCTTATTATCCGTGTTTAGACTTCTTTGTAAGAGGAAAAAGTTTTTTTAACCCACCTTTACTTTATATGTTTACTATGTACCATATTGTGGTTGCCCCTAAATAAAACAAATAATATATCTTGATTACAAGCTTTTGATCGAATTTATAGTTTTTTAAAATAATTATTCAAGATGCAACATCAAAAGGCTATTAATTAATTTAAACAAACGATATTCTTCATAAATTTCTAATCAAATCTTAACTATGAGTTTGTTAAATAAAAAAATAAGTAGCAAGCATTATGACTGTAATATTTATACCAAAAATGCATCCAAATGTTTAGATGTATGCCTAAATATATCTAAGTACATATAACATTCACAATTCATTTTAAAAAAAAAATGAGTAATAGCAAGAAAAATCACTTTAATATTCATACTCAATAAAGAGTTTAAGTAATACCCGAAGACAAGTTAGTAATACTCAAGAATAAGTCTAAATAAGAGTCCAACAATAAGTTTAAGTAATACCCAAAAAAATAAGTCAATAATACTGAAGAATATATCAGTAATACTTCAATTACTCAAAAGCACATAGTGCAGCGTGCTATGTATTTTCAAAAAATCAAAATCATAGTCAAAATTAAACGTAAACTCCATGTATACAAATATGACAAAACTTGTATGAACCCGAATTCATGTTTGTATCAATTATCACTGTTATACATATACACTATCATTATTTAAAAAATAAGTATATTTTTATAACCGTGATAATATAGTATGTATGAGTAACAGTGATAATTATTACTCCCTCCGTCTCACTATAAGTTGCTCATATTGTCATTTTCGTCAGTCCCACTATATGTTGTTCATTGCTTTTTTACCTTTTTTGGAAACTACTATTCACTTCTTTATTATTATTTTCAATACTTTTTACACTATTTCCATTACTTTTTCACTTTTCTCCATCACATCACTTATATTTTTTCACTTTTTTCATCACATCACTTATACTTTTTCACTTTTTCCATCAAATCACTTATACTTTTTCACTTTTACCTTAATTCGTGTGTTAAAAAACAACGAACAACTTATAGCGGGACAGAGGGAGTATATATAATAGTAATATGAGTTCAAAAGAGACATACCCTACAAATATTTGCAATGTTGGAGTCATTGAAATTGAATAACTATGTCCAAATTTACCCAATTATTTGATGAAATCAAGCAGAGTTTTAGGCTCCGATTATTCAATGTAAAAACATGTTGTAATTTATTCGAAGTTGTAAAATTGAGCTCTATCGAGATTTCAATGGACGATCCAAATGTCATTTTAACTCTTGAGGTTTAAGAATTACTTTTGGACTTGAGAAGAATTTATATGATCAAATATACAGGAAAATTTTAGTGTCATTTTTTTAGTTATGTTATACTAGTGTTTTATTATTTATTGAGAAATTGATTTGTGGTGGTTTGGTTAGTGTTAAATTTGCCAAGTAAACTAGTCAAACCTGAGTTAACACAGATTCCTAAGCATTTGATGGTTTAAATTTATTCACTTATTTACCCGGTCAAGGAAAAAAAAAATACAAAATTTATTCTTTATTCATGATTCCAGGGGAATGGATCCTCTGCTGGTTCAATAAATCAGTACACAATACTGGGCAATGAAACAGTGTCGCACATAATTATTTTTCTTCATATTACCCACCACTCAACAATCATAATGAAAAAATGAAATAATGAAGACTATTTCAAATGTTATTATTTTATAATTTGTTATTATTTTAATATTTCATATTGCTTCACTAATAATAAGTCAACATTTAAAATAGTCTTCATTATTTCATATTTTCATTATGAATGTTGAGTGGTGGGTAGTTTAAATTCCATATATTTCTCTTCCTTATCTATATTCTAATAAAAAAATATATATATTATGTACGACACCGTTTCAGTACCCAGTATTGTGTGCTGGGTTATTGAACCAGTAGAGGATCCATTCCCTGATTCCAGATGAGCAATGGTTACTTACAGCTGGAGGATTAGTTTGAGTTGTCCATGGTTGGATTTCTAAAAGGTTGTAGTCTTCGCTCAACAGAATATGAAGTTAGTGATTGATCAAAATTAAGAACGGGTTTTGAAAATCCATGAAAGAAAGAGATCTAGGGGATGATTCTGAAAAGTGGTTGGTGAATAGGGAAAGAAATGTTTTTCTACATGAAGTAAGCACTTATTTAACGAAAGCTGTGAAACATAACAGCAGAAAAAAGTGATTCTCAAAATTGTTTGATAACACAGCCAAAGTATTTGACATGATTTTCACTACATTGAGATTTTCCATCAATCTGTTGCACAGCTTATAAAATTTCAGACACAAAATACCCAGTGATACACAGCACAATGAACAACTCTTTATTCATAAAAAGTAAAATCAAGAGAAATGTTTACATCTTTGTAATAAAAGTATTTATCTACAAACTTTTACGTCTTTGATATCTTCTAAATAAGTATGTACGCTGCAGCAGATAATCATCTGTAGACAAGTATTTGAGATCAACAAGAAACTCCCTCAGTAGCCCCCTAAGCTATCTCCAACGCATGTGAAAAACCTCATCTCAGACTCAGGTACTGCACAAAATTACACATCAAAGCCTATAACACAAAGGCTATCTCAAACAGAAGGAATCCACCATCGAAAATAGCTACAAATATGGAACTCAGTAAAAATGTGTGAGACACATAACCGTTAGATGAAAGCAATTGGCGCACTATTTTTTCAAGGGGCTGAGCATGAAGTGCACTCCAACAAACCTATTATCCCAGATATATTGCCGTCTCTGGAATCATGATCATGAAGGCAGCCAACACACGAAATCCCCTACAACACCTACATATATTCCAGGTATTAAAAGTGAAAACCCATGAAAAAGTGACATTCACTAACTACAATGGATCAGGACAACTGTTAAAAAGAACATGATGCACATATCAGGTAATCCAATGTGCAACCTTGAGATTAGGTGAGATTGAATTCTAGACAATCATTACACAATAAATTAGTAATAAAAATTCAGTGGTTCAGCTAAGCATAGGTAAACCAGTGGAGTTGTCTCCTTGATTAGGGCATATGCCACATATCTACAAGACAAACCCATTGACAACCTCGAGGCAAAATCAAATCATGCAAAAATCCAAAAAGGTGTTCCTACAGAGGGTAAAATAAAAATTGCAGCCTTTATCAGAAAGAAATTATTCGGTCATAAAAGCAAAAGGAAGTAAAGTTTAATCGAATCCGAAACATAATAATTAACTATAAAGAAGAATCATCAACACCATATTTAATTATAAGAAAATAAAGGAAAAACCTTTGTCCAAATCAAATACAGAAAAGGAAAACTTCCTCACATTCATTGCAGATGAGCTGTTAGAAGGTGTTTCTTCTTAGAACTTCATTAAATTAAGCCGCAAATTTTGAGTCAATATGGCTACTCTCAACCATACATTTTAGAACAATGGATGGCGTTTGAAATACTTTGAATTGAAGAAGTTGAACTGCAGGAAGGATTTCAAATTACTCCATGTTAAGTGGTTTATGGATCCATCAAAGTCACTTCAATAATAGTTCAAATTGAAAATATTGAATTCCAAATTCATTATAAAATGAACTCATTCAAACAACCTCAATTGATTGTTACTAAGAAGTTGAAATCTATCCACAAATCCTTTGATCCAAATGCAATGTTAATGTATTAGAATATGGAATGACATCAATTTATAAACCAAAAGGCATCTTTTCTTGATTTTCCACTAGCTAAAAGTTACCCAGTTACCATTAACTAAAAGGAAAATTGGAGTGCAGTTGACTCACTAAAAAGGTGTTAAAAAACTGCCAAAAAACATGCCTATATTTTCTGCCAATCCATTTGATGGAACAGTTCTTCAGAGTTCCAACGGGTTCAGCTTTGCACAAGTGACCTTCTGCCTCCTCAATCAATTCATATCTAGAAAAAAATCCACAAGCCAGAACATGAAAATAAATCATGCTGCAGTAATAAATGAATCCAATCCCTACACAGGATGATATCATTAACTACAGCAGTGGAAACAAATTATTACGTCATAAAAGCAATAGAGTATAAGAAATTATTATCAACCTTACAACTAAAACTAAGAAGATGCAGGGAATACATTTTTTTTTAATCCAAATCACATATTAAAAAATGAAACTTCCCGGATGTTCTATATTCGGCACCATTATACAGAACGAAATATATAAGAGCTAGCCTTTGGTTTCTTTACATCATTTAATTACACTGCAAGGTTTTTTTTTTTTTTTTTTTTTTTTTTGTGGGGTGGGGGAGTGAAATATCAACTACAGAGAGTATTACATAGACCCGTGGCTAGAATCCTGATTATTGAAGAAAAATGTTACACTGGGACTCAATAAAATATAGATTAAACAGATTATAGGTTGATACACCAGATTACAGGAAAAGGAGACTGATGTTATCAATCGGTATACAGGCACAACGCATAAACTTAATGTTTTGTATAACCAAGAAACTGCATTAGAAAGTAGTAAAATCAAGCATGTAAAAGTGGTACAGTAAAAAAAAGTTACCATAGAAAGAAGTGTTCTTGATACTATTTTCAACTCCTACAATTTTCCTGTAAATTGCCAAGTACCAGAGTTTGCACTGGAAGAGGGAAGCAGTTCATTCAAGATGTCTTCAAATATGTTTTCTTGATTAGACATACAGCTTATGCCCTCAGCAATATCCCCAGCATAGTCTTGAGAGCTGAAGTTTCCCACAATCGAATTAGAGGGTGCCACACTGCTACTACTGTTTACTGCTGTAGTCCCAATTTCGGAAATCTGACGGCAAATTGAGTCATTACTGATGAAAAAGTTCTGAGTGTCGGAACCATTGGTATCACCTATTAAATCCATATGAACATCTAAATGTGGTAGAGATATGCTCTCTGTAACAGTCAGAATTCCCCCTAAACTATTTGAACTAGCAGCAATCAAACTGCTATCAAGAACATTTGGAGGGCTAGGACCTTTTTTGTCACCCGGTGTCATCATACTGATATTTGAATTTGATGGAGCCAGGCTGTTAATGGTGCTTGAAGCTGTTGACCAAATAATATGACCCAAAGGAGCTGTTAAGTCATTATTATGGCCCAAGTTTTGAGGGAGAGAAGATGTGACATCGATCATAGAGTTATTACCATCGTGTGAATTTGGAGGAGGTTGGTCCATATTATTGCTTACTGTTCCTACTCCAATATCTGATTCTGGAAAATTAGAGCCATTACTACTGACCAGTGTCCTAGACTCCACATTATTATTACCGGTGCCGACTTTGCTTTCAATATTTGTGCCTGGACTGGAAATTTTGTTGCTTTTGCGTATAATTTTAGCCCTCCTGAGTGAAAAAGGGATCGCATACACCAGACAGAAGAAGCACCAATGTTACCAAAGAATTGATTTTTTTTGTTATCAGAAACCAAAGATTCAAAATTAAAAAAAAATTTCTGCATATACCTAATTTGCCTTTGGTTCACAGGAGCTGCTTGTGGCTTTGATACTGCTTTAAAAGAATGAATAAATAGTTAGCTTCAATTTTACACGTGGAAACTCACAAATACAAAAAAGGCAAGGTAGCATATAAATGACCCCACATAAGATTAACTCCTCATACCTCAGGCGGTCAATATATACATTTCTAGCTCACCTTTTAATTATCCCACCTAATGCATTAATTCCACATCTTTTTGTTTTTTCCACTTCTTTCAATAACACTAACTTTTGCTTGATTCTAAGGCCATAATTGTTGACCATCTCTATCCCTATTTCTTTAAATTCTCACACCTCCAAATGACATAACATGCCTTCCTTGAGAAAATAATTCAGTTTTGACATCTCTTTCAGCTCAAGTTTGCAAAAAAATTTACTTGCCAAATTTTTTCACTTCTCAATCTGGTTACTTCTTACCTTTAAGCGACATAATAATGATTTCATGTTACAGTGACATGAAATATTACTTTTATACATTAAATGAAAAAAACAAAAATGCCCCTAAGAATGCTATATTGTTTTTGTTAAAGTTTATTTACTTCTGTACTTCCTTCTGCCATTTGCTAATCATAAGCCAGCTAGTAACCGACTATTTACAAGATCATTAGTAAGAAACTGATTTCTGAATTTAGGTTTATACATACACCTATACATATATAAACATATATATATACATATATATGCAATTATTTTGTCATAAAATCAGATGTATATCAGACAACAAACCATTTTGATTATCTCTTAAAGCATTCTCAAAAACACGTAAATCATTATTAGTACTGTACATGATGGAACAAATACACAATTTGCTATTTGACCTTTTGAGAGTATATGGGTGTAACATGTAAATAATAAGCAAACCAAGCAATTTGAACTACAATCCAAGTATATATATATATATATATATATGAAAGTCAAAATAATGATGCAAGACAGACATCAGAAAATTCTAAACACTTAAGCGCTTTCCACTTTATTCTTCTAAACACCCCCCCACCCCCCAAGCATGTGACAATAAAATGGATAGGACTGCAACTTTCATCCTTTTTGTTGCTAAGAAAGATCATGCCTAAGCATAGTCCACATTCATACAAAACAAGACAAATGTTTTAATGAAGCAAAAATTAATATGCGCATATTCATCACCGATGTATGATTTCAAATGAGCTAAATAAAAGGGTTTAGCAAAAATCAGCAGCCTAATCCATGGACGGCACATGCTTATTATTATGTTTATGCATTAGCACAAGGTTAGATATATGTTTAAATGTACACTTAGACTAAGAGCACCCACCAGATGAGGAAGGCTTTTGGATATGCCTCCGCCTGCTCCTTTCAGCCTTAATTGAAGCAATAATAGAATCTGCAGATGGACCCAAACCCTTTCTTCCTATCAGTTTCACTCCAACCTTTTCCAGGTAATTCAACCTAGCTTCATCACCCCCTCTAACTTCTCTCAGCTCAAGGCCTTGTTGCTTAGATAACAGTGTATAAACATGAAACTCCTGCTGCTGATTAAAATGAGAGTGAAGCTGCTCAAAAAGTAACTTGTTGGAATATTGCTGATCTTGTTTCTTTCGCTGCCCACCAAATGTAACCCTCAAAATTGCCATTGAATCAGCATTGCTCCTACCATATAGCAAAGCAAAGCTGCCAAATTCTACGTCAGGCTGCCTAAATAAATCTGCAAGAATACTAGCGCACGTGTATGCATCTTGTGATGGGCTTTTCTCGACTTTTAACTTTGATGCCTTAACTCTAGCATAATGAGCCATATTAGCAGCTTCTCTAAATCCACTAAGCAAAGCACCATGCATGGTTGCTGGATAGCGCCTATTGGTAGCCTCGCCAGCAAAGAAAAGTCTCCCATCTCCTACACTTTCAGCTAAAATATCATAGTCGTCTCCAGATGCCCCAACCGCAACATTCGAGTAAGAACCACAACTCAAGGGGTCACTGCCCCATCTTGTACAGACAGTTTGGATAGGGTCTGGAACTTCGATGCCTTGTGGTCCATATATATCTGAATGAGAGAGGCAAGACATCATGAAAAACCAGCTCACAACTTAAATTATACAACTGGTAGAAAATATGTAAGACCTGAAGGTCACATTTTATCATTACCAATATAATGTATCTTAAAATATCAGGCTTTTATGATCAAATTATATCATGCATGTTTCTGTTCTGCAGAAGGCCTAATATTGTACATTAATTTACAATACTTCTTATTAGTGATGAACAATGAGGACAACCACAAACAAATATATATATATATATATTTATATATATATATAGAAGACCGGGTTTGGATAATTAGAACTCTGAAACTAGCACATTTTACAGCCAGATCTGGATATGGTGTCAAAAGGTGAAAGAGGACTTTGACCAGGTCAATGCAAGTGGATGGTCAAAACCTGAAAAGTGGGACAACACAAGCACTGGATTGGATATGAACATGGAAATTAGAAAAATAAATAAAAGATTCTAAATCAATACCAGCATGTAAAACAATAAGAAGCATGCAAAAGTCCTATGTACATGATCATGCTTAATATCTGTAAATCATTGTTCAAGCAGTGTTCTCCTATGGATAAGCATGCAAGAGCTACACAGTTTACAAAAAGTATTCATCTTAGGTAATAAAGCCAAACGGTATTAACCTCTAAGAATCCGTAGCACCCTTCGCACTGAATCAGTAGGATCTGCCTTCTCAAACCTGTAAGCAGCCTCTCCTGCTACCAAAGCAATCAACAGTGGACCACCAGCTACCGTAGCATAGCTATAGAAAAGAAAGAACTCACCACGAGAACTGGAATGATCACAGAGATGACCAAATGTATCTAGATCAGTTCCCCAAAATGCATGTGGAAAGAGCAAGGCGACCTTGTTTAACAAGCCAAATCCCAACCTCCTTATTGCATCAAGCTTCCTCTGAGGCAACTCGGGGATAAACTCAACAGTACGACTTTTCAACACCCCAAGTGGAACAGTACAAAGAACCATGTCTCCCTCATACGTCTGGCCCCCACCAACAACAACCTGCACCCCATCACTACCATAACGAATGGTCTGGACAGTTTTCTCATACTGAATGGGAACATTCTCCACCAATGCCTGAACCAGTCTTCCATTTCCGCCAGGCAGGAAGCAATGGTCCCCTCCCATATCATATGGATCATCTTGATCCCAAAATGCCAGTGAAAGTCTTGAAAGCAAACTGGCATTTGCATATTCCAAGTTTGCGAGATGCCAGTTAAACATTTTCATCTCCTCTTCGTTGAAGGCATCCCGAAATGTATCCAATGCAGCCCCAAGAGACACATCCTGTGAAACCTCCCCCATTAACTGTCTTGTTTTACTTAGTTTATCCAAAAGTTGATTAAAAGAAGCCTCCACTTTCCTATCCAAATCAGGGTCCACAGGTGTCCCATCCACTCTATAAAGGGGACACTTATCCCTCACCTTATGAAGCGTGAATGACAACTGCCGGGCCAAAATCCCAAGTGGATTTCCCAAAGTACCCGTTAACACACTCCCTCCCAAATCCACGGCTGCAGTTCTATTGCTGCCTTCCAGTTTCTTTGTATATACTCTCCCTCCAGGGCGTTTCCGTCCCTCCAAAACCATCACCTTGAACCCAAAAGCCATCAACTGTCTAGCAGCACCCAGGCCCGCGAGCCCAGCCCCAATTATTATCACATTCACCTGTTTAGGTTCCACCAAAATCCTCTCTTTTATCCCTGGTGCCACCCCAAAGTTAATATACCCACGTGAAACCAAATAACTGTAAGCAGTGTCCAGTAGTGTCGAACAATGCTTCGGGACAATGTCCACAAACATCTCCTTCGTTATCCAAGTAGAAACATTCTCACGCCATTTCGTAATTATATGATTTCTAATCAATATGTAGTTAACCTGCTCAATTCCACCTACCACAGAAACCACTCCGTACTCTATTTCCTCGTCAGTAAGAGAATCAGCTGGGAACCCAGCAGTCAGTGCAATCAAGGCCTCAGACGTGGCCTCCTTATTAATCACAATTATCTCATCCGACATGTCATCAACATTTTTCTTAGCCAAGCTACCAGAATTCGAACTAGACAATTGTTTTTTCGATACTATGTTGCCTCGATTTTGCATTTGGGCCCTGTTAACTTGCCCTGAACCAGAAGCCACTGAAGAAACCCCTAAATTACTCACACCATCAGTAATAGACAATGAGGATAGATTCCTTACATGGTTAAACGACAAATGCTGGTTCCTGGGCCGGCCACGTCTTCTCCCTTTCGGAAATGGCGCAGAAAGGAAGTGATATTGGAGTGAACTGTAGCCAGAATTAGGGCTTTGGCCAGTGGTGAGATTGGGGGATGAAGGATTGGGAAGATTATTGGCGAATTGAACGGAACCATCGACCTGATTAAAGATTGGAGGATTAGGGTTTTGGCTTGACGATTCCATCGGAGCTTTCCAAATCGTAAAATCAATAAATTAGTTTCTTGAAGCATCAGCAGAGTGTTTCTTACATTGTTAAGAGACTTGAGAAGGGGGGCATACCGAAATAGAGCATTTATATTTCTAAATTTGCATTATTTTTCAGACACAATTTTTTTTAGAATTAATAGGGGGAAAATATCATTTTTGATGCTTGAAGTTTATTTTTTTTATTTTGGTACCTGAAGTTTGTCCACTATCAAAATTGATCACCAAAATATATTTTTAGTATCAAAATTGGTCCAACCGTTGGTTGACTCGTTATTGACTAACGAATAGAGCTAATTTCTACGCGAAAATTATTAGGGCTTCATTCGGTCACAACCCCTCTTCTCTCCTTTCCCCTCTCCACTCTCAAATCCTAATTTCTACGAATTCGGCGGATATTTTTTCCTCAATTGAAGTTTTTACCAAGCAAATACACAGTTTATAGTTCGTAACTGCATCAATGTCAAAAAGAAGCAAGCTTGGGTCTGCTCCCGAATATGGTAAGATTATGATTTGTTATGTAATGTTGATGTTCATCGTTTTTTACTTGAATTATTATCAAAAAAAATATTTTTATTATGCAGATCTTAATAATGAACCAACACTTTTTACATTAAAAGTTTTTCATGGTGGTAAAATGGAAGATGGTCGTAATAGAAAATATGTAGGGGGATCTTTAGATTATTTTGACAAAGTTGATTGTGATATGATTGGGTTAATTGAATTTGCGTGATTTTGCTAGTCAATTAGGATATGATGGGGAAAAAATTAGGTTTTGGCATCAATATGGAATAATTTGCATTCTGGTGGTAGAATTCTTGACATTGATGAAGCTATGTGTGGGTTGATAAATTATGTAAATAAGAATAGGGAGGTCTCGGTTTATTTTCAGCATTTAGAGAATGAGATTGATGTGCCTAGTGTACTTGGTGATAATGGGTCAATGATTGATATGTCTTTCATTGATGATGTGATTTTGAGTGAACCTGAATACTCAAGTAAGGAAGATTCAGAGGATGAAGATGTATTAGTTGATAGTGATTATGATATGGAGGAGGATGATAAGACATATGAAAAGTATGTTGATCCTGATGTTGAGTTTAATCCTTTTCAACATACTGCTGCTAGTGAAAAGATGAAGAATAAATTTGTGAGTGAGGAGGTTTATGCTAGGTTAGAGGGGGATAATGAGGAAATTGCTGATAGTAGTGATGAGTTTGAGAGTATTCAGGGATCTAATGAAGAGGATATGCCTAAATAGCCCATATTCAATCAGAAAACTGAAGCTAGAAAACCTGATTTGAAGATTGGACTTATCTTTGCATCAAAAAGAAGAAGCTAAGGAAGCCATTACCACTTACTGCATAAAGAAAGGAATGAGTTTCATAGTTAAGAAAAATGACAAAAGAAGGTTGCAAGTTCTATGCAAAAATAAGGGTTGTGGTTGGTATGTGTGGTTATCACCAATGCAGAATGACAAGTGTTGGTAGATCAAAGCATTCAATCCAGAGCACATAAGATGTTCTTGGAATTACAAGAATACCAGTGTTAAGTCAGGCTGGGTTGGGAAGCATTTCATGAAGAAGTTCATGTTGGAAATATCCAACATGTTGGGCTTCCACGTGTCAATATTCTTTGTGTATAATTGTCTTTTAAGGAGGCCCAAATTAAAGTGGTCTAATACAGTTTAATTTATTTATGGGCCTATATGGGTATTAAATAATTATGGGCTTTATGTGTAAATACCATTAAGTGATATTAATTTGTTGAGGGACCAAATTGAGATAAAGGGTTATTGTTATAAATAGGGTTATGGTCCCCAAACATCAGCACATTCATCACACAATTCAGTATTCTCTCTACGGAAAAGTGACAAAGAGGAGGGGCTGATTGTTTAGGAAATCATCCTATAGAGTCTCAAATCAAAACACATAGATCCAGGTATGCTTCCGCTATTATAATTAAAGGTCCTTTTAATTTCAGATTATCAATGGTAGATTGTTGGCATTAAGGCATTTGTGTTGAGACATGTTTATATGATTAAATTAAGTTTTCTAACAGTTCAAAAACAATCCCAAGTTAAGATCACTGGAGTTCAGAACTGAGAGATATGCACCAAACTGAAGGTTAATATTTATAAGCAACAAGCATACAGAGCAAGAAAGAAAGCAATGGGGTGATAGATAGTTCAATCAAAGAGCAGTTTAGCAGTGTTAGAGATTATTGTCATGAGTTGTTAAGAACTAATCCTTGGTCGTCTGTGGTATTAAAGTTGATTGATGGTGAAGGTAGTGTGCCTACATTTCATAGGCTATACATATGTTTTGAGGCTTGCAAATAGGGTTTTAAAGCTTGTAGAAAGGTTATTGGAGTGGATGGTTGCTTTTTGGAGAGTGATTATGGTGGTCAATTAATGACTGCAGTTGGCATAGATCCCAACAATAGTATGTTTCCAATCGCATATGCAGTAGATGAGAGTGAAACTAAGGATGCTTGGGAGTGTTTTCTCTCATTACTTGATCATGATATTGGTTTTGAGAATCAGCATATGTGGACATTCATGAGTGACAAGCAAAAAGGATTGATCCCAGCTTTTGAAAATCTACTTCCTGATGCAGAAAACAGGTTTTGTGTGCAGCACCTTCATGGTAATATGAAGAAGGATGGTTTCTTAGGGCTTGCAATTAAAATGGCACTGTGGGCAGCAGCTAGAGCAACTAGATTTGAAGAGTTCACTGCTAAAATGAAACAGATGAAGGATATAAATGAAAAGGCATATGATTGGCTTGCAAAGAAAAATCCTTCTCAGTGGTCTAGGGCATATTTCCATTCATTCCCTAAGTGTGATATATTGACAAACAACATGTGTGAGAGTTTCAACTCTCTTATTCTGCCTGGAAGAGATAAAGCAATCATCACTATGCTTGAAACAATTAGAAACATACTTATGGCAAGACTACAAGTGAATAGAGATTCTGCAGAAAGATGGGAGAGTGGCATTTGTCCTAGAATCATGTTAACATTGCAGAAGAATATGAAGCTGGCAGCTTATTGCATTCTAATGAAATCAGATGATTGGCATTTTCAGATCATGGGTCCATTTGACCAACACATTGTGGACATATTAGAAAAAACATGCACTTGTAGAAGGTGGGATTTGATTGTGATCCCCTATAGACATGTCATTTCAGCCATCTGGTATAGAAATGAGGTTCATGTGTCTTATGTAGATGATGTTTATATTGTTGAGACATACAAGAGAGCATATGCAAGTCCTATATTGGGGATCATGAGTCCAGATTTGTGGCTAAGATGTGATTTGCCACCACCTTTACCTCCTAAGTATGACAAAAAGGCAGGTAGACCAAAAAAAATGAGAAGTAGAGGTCCCACTGAACCTCCCACAGAATCTTCTAATCCGAATAGGTTGAGAAAAGTTCAGAGGTCACTAAAATGTAGGAAATGTGGTGTTAGGACATAATAGTAGAACTTGTCCTATAAAAACAAATGCAACTTCTGCTTCTCATTCAGAATTGAATCCAGAAGCTGTTGTGGAGCCTGTGGAGCCTGTGGAGCATGTGGCTATTGCGGAGCCTGAAGAAATACCAATTGGAGACTCTCAACCATTTACTGTAGAAAATACTCCAACAAGCAATGAAGTACCACACTGCAATCCTCCAACAAACACTCAAGTAAAGATACCAAAATTACCAGTATGTAAATCAATTATTTGCTTGTTTACTAAATTATATTTCATGTTTTTAATGTATATACGTATATTTTATTGATTGTGTAGGTTAAAAGGAGTTCACATGCCTCTTCCAAAGTACAGACTGATTGTAGTGGCTCTTCAAATAATCCTTCTCGGGTTAGCAAAGAACTACTAGTATGTTAATTATACTTGTCTTCTTTTTTTTTTCTTCTCTTATGAATTGATTTTTAACTATTTCATTGTTGTATATCTACTATTTTATTAGGAAATGTAAAACACTGGAGATAGTAAGAAAAGAAAGACCCATAATGGAGCAAACGTGAGTTTATACATATATATAAATAATCCAATTTAATGTGACTATTTTTAAGCAAAATCTCATGTGTGTAACTTTTTTTATATAGGTTGTGCAATCATCAAGGGTTAATAGTCCACTTATTGTAAAAGGAAAAGTGAATTACATCATTATGTCAAACCTTGGTGCTTTTATGGGAAGTGATATTCCTGCACAAGGAACAACTAACATGGAGAAGGGGGATACCAAGGGAAAAACAAGTGGGGGTGGCAAGGGTGAAATTCCACAAAGTGACTGAAATAGTTTTTGATGAAGATTTCTGCTTGTGGTTGTTGTATTTGATCAAGGCTTCTATTTGTGGTTGTTGTATTTGATCAAGACTTCTATTTCTATTTGCTTATGGTTAAATTGGTTTGTATTGATGTATGGATGGTCAAAAACTAATATGTATGGTGTGGATGATCAAGACTTCTCTTTATTTATGATATGTTGATGTGTATTTCTTCTCTTATGAATTGATATGTTTTGATGGGTATTCTATTCCTGTTATAGACTGAAGATAATGATGGTTTTGTTTTAATTTTCTATGGTGTTATTTCTTGGAGCTATATTGGATTTTCCATGTCTTGGAGCTTAATCGAGCCATCTGAGAGAGTATGCTTTTAAATTTACTTTTTTACTCTGCCTCTAAAGGAGTATGCTTTTCAATTTACTTTTTTCATGTCTTGGAGCTTAACATCAAATTGATTTTGCATAGACAAGAAGAAAATAAGAAATTCATTAAAAATGAAATACATCACATTTGTAGAGTAACTGGAAACACATCAAACGAGGCCCAAAACTATATATGCTATCACAAAGCACACCATCACAATAATGTCGGTTGAAAACTGGTGATTCTTCATCATTTTGTTTAACTCCTTTGTCTGTGTTTTCTTAAATTCCACCATTTCCAAACTCAAAGATCTTTCCACACCTTTGGCGATCCTCAATTCTGCTTCAAGCTGTTTTTCTTTAATCTTTAGATTATTTATTTCATCTTCAAGTCTATCAAACTTTTTTAGGAATCGAGGGATTAAGACTTTGGATCTTGGACACATTTCAGGATCAACCCACTTAAAAAATCCACAATAACCAACTGTTTATAAAAATAATACATAATTTTAATCAATAAATATAAAATAAAACCGTTCAAATTGAAAAAAAAAAATGAGAACAAAGTAGAGTGTGGAACTTACATTGTACTTTGGGCATGGCCAAAATCTTCTTCTTGGATTTTCAGTTGTCCATGAAATTTTCAATTCAAGCTCACTACTACATTTACAGAATACACATTCAAATTGAAATTTATAGTTTATGGACTCTATCGATTCTCTTGAACTTGAACGCATCTCTTACAATTTTTGCTAGACTTACGAACAATAATACATACCTTTGAGAAAAGAGAAGTCGTCGACTTGTAGAAAATAGGGTTTGAGAGAAAAGAGGGAAAAGAGATGAGAGGAATGAAACCCTAATAATTTTTGTGCTAAAATTAGCTCTCTTGTCCCATAACAATAAATGCTAAAATATTGCATTCAGACGTGAAAAATAATATGTATAGTACAATAAAAAAAATTCAATAGTACAATCGCATATTCAATAGTACAACCGAAAATTTATTAATTTGAATCGATATATCATGTCATTTATGTCAGAATAAATTTTTTTGTAAATAAAATGATGTTTAAAGAAATTTTGCACCTCTCTGAAATTGTTCAAAATTTTATATTAGAGTTTTACGTTTATAAAAAATACTTCCTTGCAAGCCCTATTTTTAAATGGTAGCAATTATTTTTATTAAATAGTTATAATTATTTTAGTAAATAGTATTGATAATATTTATTTCAATAAGTTCTTAAAATATTTTTATTTTAAAAACCTTTAAAGTAGTGAAAATTAATACTACAAAATTTCTCCAAACTGATTTAATAATAATTTGAGTCTTAATATTCCTATCGAATTTTAATAAAAAATAATGCATCCTCGATGATAAATCATGTCACACATTATTTAGATACAAATGATGATAATTCATTATTTGTATTTTTGGAATATTACATCAAAACTAATTTGTTACACTATTTGTTAAAAAGAAAGTTTATTCGAATTTATACAAAAATTATCCAATAATTCAATCTATTTGGATTCTAATAAAAATAAGTTGTTTAACGAGCTTTTAATTTGTCTATTTTTCCTTTAGATGCTAATTGTTTGAGAAAACTAAAAGAGATAATTACAAATAGGTGTTTTAGTATAACTTATAATTCAGATTATTGCTCTTAATAATAATCATTACATATGACCCTCTTTTAATTTCATATAAGTGAATTAGTTTCATTTATTTCCAAAATGTCATTGTGACACTAATAGTACACACCTTTTATGACACATATGTCTCTCATTAATCTCACTTCTCTCTAAGACCTTTTCTCATTATTTCTCTCTCTTCCATCTTCTTCTCACACGCACATGATGATATTTTTTGTAAAGGAGCAACATGTTTATGTTGATCGGAGAGAGGCAACGGTAAAAGGTTGAGAGGTGGAGGCCGAGGCGGTGATGGTGAAGGGGGCGAAATGGAGAGGCCAGATTTTTCGGTTCCATCCCATGCACACTCTCTTTCTCTCTCTCAGTGATTCCGATTGGGTTTTCAGAGCCGTCAACTACCACTGTTGGCTTGCATTGCATACGGTATACGGCGGCACATGGGCGATGGTTATTGGGTCATTTTTCTGGGTTTGTCACTGGGTTTGATTTTAGGTTTTGTTCTTAGGGGTGTTAATGAAATCTTCGCAAAACAAATGTATAGGTGGCTTTCTAACTGGATTTCACTAACAGTGCATCGAATCAAGCTTACTGGAATTGTTAATTCTAAATTCTGGAGAGATCTCGGCAGAGCCTTGCTAAGGCAGCGAAAACTTGTCTCATTTATGAAAAAATGGCCTATTTATAGGCAAATATACAAGCAGGTGGTGGCAGGGACCTTGCCACGCTTTACAAGAAGCTTACACGTGTCTCTTACATGTTAAATGAGATAAATACAACAAGAAATTGACCAAAAATGGAGAAAACATTGTTCTGGCAATCAGGTATGAAGACGGCGAGCAGCTGGTTATAAACATCATAGGAGGCGAGCAGCACGTTGGGTGAGCAGGTGAACTGCTCGCCTCCACTAAAAATTGTATTACCTGCTCGCCACCTATAAGCCATAAGGTGGCGAGTAGCTCATTGGGCGAGCAGGTGTAGCTGCTCACCCCCCTTTCAATTTATACTGCTGCTCTCCTATTTCTTGCTCTTCATGTGATTCTTTCATCTTCTTTGTTGATTTTCACTTGGTCCAACTGCATCTAGACTTCATTATTATGATCTTCTTGCATTGGATTAGCTCTCTTGGGACACGTCATCCAGGATTTTGTTAATTACTTCCTTGAACACTTGGATTGACTTATTTCATCAACAGTTGCCCCCTAGCTTGATGTTTGTTTAAACCATCAGGTGGATAACAATTATCAAGCTATCTAGATTTTATAAGAATCCTTCGTTGCTGGGAAGTAATATCAATCTTGATTTAACCTGTGAACATTTGGATTATGGATATACTAAAAGATTCACTTGGCCTCATTAAAAACCTAGCTGTAAACCACCCTTGTGAATAAACCGGTCGTAGGAAAAAAGAGTTACCAAGGTACTCTTTCAAATACTCATGCCCAAATGTTGTTGAATATCCAAAACTGGGTCACCACATGTTGAGGTAGCTGAAATTGGCGATTAGTCATAAAAATTGAGATGAGGCGAGCAGGCCTTGAAGCAAGGTGGCGAGCAGGTAGGTGGGCGAACAGCTGAGCTGTTCGCCACCTTTGCTGGTGTGGCCGGCACGGAATACGAACAGTCTTTCCTTATTTTGCCTACCACTTTTCAAACTTTTTGAAATTTTGCAATTTGACCCCGAAATTTTGCAAATGAGGGCCTGTCCTCAACCCCTATAAATATGTGATTCATTCCATTTCTTCGTCTCTTTCCATTTTTCTCATCAAGCGATTTCCAGCTATTTTCTTGCGAACATTCGATCAAGCGAATCATCTTCTAAGGTAGTTCATCTATTTCTTTTTCCTTTCTTTTTCTTCTTTCTGGTTCTGATCTTCGATCGAATTCACGATCACAAACTTTGTTTCTCACTGGAAATCATTATGCCCGATTCTTCACTGGGATTTATTGGGTTTTTTAGGGTGTTCTTCGTTGGAGACTGATTCTGGGATTAGTTGCTTTAGTTTTAGGATTTAATCCTTTTTTCCTCTGCGTACTTTACCTTTCGCCGGAGTTTTCTGGTTATTTGGAGCTTTTCGTCAGAAAAAATGTCCGACTCTTCGTCTTCTGGCGATATGCCACCGCGCAACTCAGAGAAACAACAGATGGTTGAATCCCCATTGCACGATTTGTGGGATTACTCCAATTTGGCCAAAAATAGAGGGACAGGGGCTGTGACGATCGGAGCTGAATCCCGGGCGTGGGATTACGCTGTTCAAGAAAGGAGGCGAGCAGCTAAAATAGATACTGAAAGAGCTGCTCGCCTCGAGGATGAAGCTCAAGGAGCTGCTCGCCGCCCCGAGGATGGACAAGGAACTGTTCGCCTCCCCTCTGAGGGAGCTGCTCGCCACCCAATTGAAGGAGCTGCTCGCTCCCTTGCTCAAGGAGCTAATCGCCGCCTAAGCAAAGAGTTGTTCGCCCGTTGGTAGAGGAGCTGCTCGCCGCCAGCCTTCTGAGAGTGATTTGCGAGCCGCTCGTCATGCACAAGCAGCCCGTTGTGGTCAAACTGGTCGTTCTCCTCTGGCCAGAAGAAGATTGTTGATAATTGACGAAGAAATTGAGGATGAGGAGACCAAGTCTAATGTTCATTCGGTTTGCCACGATGTGTTTGGGACGAGTTCGGAGTCTTCCGGACCTGATGTCGAAGATATTAGTACTGTTTGAGAGGTCCCCGAAGCCCGAGATCAGACCGCCAATGTTCCTGAGGTGACAAACCTTCGTGGGGGTGATACCAATTCCGATCTTGGAGAAGGTTTTAAGTTGGCGAATGAGCCGGGACAAGCCGACATTTGGAGGGAGTTGGCTCAGACTTATCAACCTTCGGTGCCATTGCTTGAACAGACAATACCGGAAGGTGTTGCCCAAGAGATTAACTGGCTAGTTTACATTGAACAATACCAGGATCAGTTCATTAGGCCTCGACTTCGTCCCATTCCATACGTCGAGACGAGGTATGAGGCTACTCGACACCACAACCTGCTGTTGGAAGATGACTTGACAACTATTCGGGACGAGTATAGGATCCTGCTTGGCATCCACATGCATGTCCCGCGTGATAATGAACGAGTTGACCGGCCCTTATCAGTTGTACTGCAATAAACCTTGATATCCTTGAGGCCGAATTTCTACTTCTGTTGCATCCGGTTATAGGCCAGTTTCTGAGGGATGTTAACTTAGCAATCCCTTAGATTACACCAAACGGGGTGGAGGAATCTGCTAAGTTATCTGACTGTGATGGGATTGGAGGGGTATCCCAATCGGCTGACGGCCCCGAGATTCATTACTCGATGATGATCTTGGAGTGTAAAGATGAGTGAAATGACTACTATTATCTGAAAGCCCGAGCAGGAATGAAGATTGTGGAAAGGCATCCCAAACAAAGTGAAACGATGGAAAGAACAATTCTTTTTCATTGGTGGGGATTGGCGTCCTTCCACTTCTTATACCGGCACTAGAGATAGGATTAGGACTCCAGAAGAATATGGGGAACTGAGATGTAAGTAACGTTCTCTGTGTGTCATTCGCTCCAAAGTTCACTAATGTAACTTTATTTTTTGCAGGTCCGAGATTTCCACGGTGGGGTCAAAAGGGTATCCCGAACCAGTTCATCTACGCACTCTCCAACGCCGCTTCCCCTCGCGAGTAGTTCCGGATAGTAAAGCATCTGTCACATGAGCATTATAGACGTGCAACTTGGTTGATTACTAGTCCGCATCACCTCGCCGCTCAAGCTCCGCCTCCAGAGGGTTAGTATTCGATTATGATGATCTCCCATTATTTTTGATCTATCAGTCTTCTGATAACTTGTTCTTTTATAGATCAAGGGGTCACAGTTGCCATTCCCCAGAGTTCAACACCTTTTGCCAAAAAATGATGGATCTTGGCACAGGTTTGAACAAGCGCAAAATGGACCCACCCTCCACTATGGTGGTCTTGCAAAAAAATAGGGCTGCTCAAGCCGCGGCACCACCCGCACCGGCTCATGCCCCCGTCACTCCTGCTGCTCGAAAGAGCCCGTTGAAGAAATCGAAGTAGCCTAGGAAGGACGGTGGTTCTTCTGCTGGAGATGAGGCAGGCCAACCGAAGAAGAAAAGTAAGATCGGGCCATCAGGGGGGTCTAGTCGTCATGCTCCAGTCCCCCGATCTGTGCTCCAGTCCCCCGATCTTTCGATCCTCGGGGTTCAGCCCCTTCTTCTCCTCGCGAGCCCGGCTTCTGCCGAGATGACACGTATCTCGGATGGGACTATGAGTGGAAGGAGTCGTAAGTCTTTGCCTTCTCTGATCATTTTGCACTTGTATAAATGATTTGTCGCTTAATCATGCAATTACTGTTCTTTTGCAGATATCACCCGGGCGATCATCCTTTCCGCTGCGATTCCCTCCTCCAGATTGCTTACTCCCGAGTCCTGAGACACTTACGGGACATTAAGGATGGTGAGATGCAAAGGGTCTCCGAGTTTGTTTCTCAATTGTGGAGTGCGACGAACGAAAAGATCATCCACGAGCTGGCGCTCAGTGATAATGTGCTTCTGGGAAGTATGTTCACCAGTTCTGCCTCTATCCTCTTCCAGCGAATAATGGATCAGGCGGTAGAACTGGGGAGAACAGTTTGTTAACTCCGTGAAGCGAACGAGGAGCAGCTGAAGGTGATCAAGGCCCGGGAGGATGAGCTGAAGCAGACTACTCTTAAGATTAAGAGTACTCTGGACTCCGAGAAGAATGCCCTTGAGACTTTCAAGAAGTTGCAGTACACCAATCGCAACCTTAACGAACAATTGACGGCGACGACTGAAGGAATTGTTTGTCTCAATGCTGAGAGGGCTCAAGAGCGTCAAGAGTATACTGATACAGCGGAGTGAGTTCTTGAGCTTGAGAGAGAAAAGGCTACGCTTCAGCTCGAGATGGAGAAGATGTACACGGAGGAGGATGTGCTGGAGCAACTACGCGATGCATCTGACTTGGGATATATATGCTCATACAGCGAATGTATTCGGGCGGTCCACCTGGCGGAGGAACGAGGCTTGAAGATATCCAATATCTTGAAGAAAGAATTCATTGAATATGTAATGGCCCACCTACCGAGTGACGCACAGCCCCTTCCAGTTGCCGATCTGGTCAGGTTCGGAATTGACCTCCGAATTTTTGGAGAAGGGCGAACGATCATCCCTCCTCCGGTACAGTCTTCAGAGCCAACTGCTGTTGTTAATTTGATTGCTGGAGCTCCTGCGTCTGCCTCGGGAGTTGTCGACGTGCTGAAGCCTCTCCTGAAGAGGGTCGTCAAGAGCGGGAGAATGAGATCGCAATGTCATACATCCAGACCCCTCCGAGCAACGAGGCAACACCTCCTGAGGCTCAACCGACTGATGTTGCTACTGCTGATGCCCCTACTGTTGATTAGGGATCCTTTTGTTTGCCCGATGCTTTATCTTTTTTAGGCACCGGCTTTGCTCTATTTTGCTGCTTTATTTTGTTTGTCGATGTTGGATGTTTTTTATTTTTATTCAGTTGTTGTCGAACTTTTTAAGGAATGAAATGCTATTCCCGTCTACCGGTGTATATTGCTTGTTCACTTTATATGGTGCTCGTATCGCTTTACTTTTCAGCATTCACGAAATAGCCTTTTGAGCTGTAACGAGTAGTCACTCTTACGTTGGGCGCCAAATTGGGAATGTTTATTATGCTATCCTTTTGGAGCGTGTTTTACGCTTCCGTTGGATGAACGTTTAAAGCATTATCCTGAGTTTCTAGGGAGCGTATGTTACACTATCCTTTGGAGCGTGCACTTTGTCCATTGGATGAGCATTTTTATACACTGTTTCGGCCCATAATTGTGGACTTTTGTGGTTGTCATGCTCGATTCTTGTTTGGGATGTGTTAGGTGTCTAGCATCGTAACATATCATCTCAAGAAGTGCATGTTTCAAGATGCTTGGCTCTTGTTTAGGACATGTTTGGTTTCTGAAACCATTATGTCGCTGTACAAGGAGCTTGCTCTACGAGGAGCGCATATGACCAGTTGTAGCCACGTTTCAAGCAATTTCAGATAGACTGTAACTTTTTCTCAAAAAAACTGTCTTTCACATTTCATTCGCAGTTGACATAACCAAATGTACATCATACATCCGTTATTGATAAAACTTCTTCAAATTAGCAGCATTCCACATGTACGAGGAAGGTATCCCATCCAGGTCTTCCAAATCGCAAGTTCCATTTGACCAACTCCGCGAGACACGAAATGGTCCTTCCCATCCAGGTCCAAAGGTTCCAGGTGGAGTGGACAGGATTTTTTGCAATACCAGATCTCCTTCTTGGAAACTTCTCTTTTTAACTTGCGAATTGTAGTACCGGGTAGCGTATTATTTGTATGTTGCATTGCGTAGTTCTACCTCGACTCACCTTTCTTCAAGGGAGTCCTTTTCGATTGCGATGGCTTCGTCATTTTCTTCCTCGTCGTACATACAAACACGCCATGTGGGATTTTGCAGCTCGACTGGTACCATTGCTTCGATTCCATATGCCGTTGAGAATAGGGTTTCTCCAGCACTTATTCTGAATGACGTTCAATATGACCACAATACTTCCGGGAGTTCTTCCGACCAGCTTCCCTTCTTTTCCGTCAAATGGAGCTTCAACGTTTGCTTGATGATTTTATTGACCGCTTCGACCTGGCTATTTGATTGTGGATGATAGAGTGTCGAGTAATACTTTTTTATTTTCCAAGTTTCACAAAACTCTCGGATCTTCTTTCCATCGAATTGTGGCCCGTTATCTGTTACTATTGATCGAGGTATGTTGAATCTGTAGATCAAGTTTTTCCAGATGAAGTTAATCATTTTTTCTTATGTTACTGTTACCAGCGATTTGGCTTCTGCCAATTTAATATAATAATCCACGGCAACCACTGCAAACCTCACATTTCCTTTCCCAGGTGGGAATGGTCCGATGATGTCGATGCCCCATTTAGCAAATGGCCATGGACTGTACACAGCCTTAATCTCTTGTGGAGGAATGTTTATGCTAGGAGCGAGCATTTAACATTTGCGACATTTTTTCGCAAACGAGATTGCATCTTCTTTCAAGGTGGGCCAGTAGTACCCTTGCTTCATAGTTTTGTGCACTAATGCTCGTCCTACCGCATGGCTTCCGCATATGCCTTCGTTGATTTCCTCAAGAATTTCCAATCCCTGCTTCTGTGATACACATTTGAGTAGGGGTGATGAAAATCCTCTCCTGTATAGTTGTCCGTCGATCATTACGTAACGAGCTGCCTGTTTAACCAGTCGAACTGCCGCCCAAGAGTCTTCAGGCTACTCTCTGCTAGCCAAGTATTTCACTAGACTAGTTCTCCAGTCGTCATCATCCACCTCATTCACCTCCTGCCCCTATTCAACGTTTGATTCATTTTATAATCGAAGGTTGAAGGATTATCGAGCTTGGTGATGATGACTTTCGATATCTCCGATGCCCCCTGACTCGATGCTAATCTGGTCAGAGCGTCGGTTTGCATGTTTTCTAGTCGAGGTATCTGTTCGATATAGACTTGTTGAAACATTGTCATCAGATGAGCTACTATTTTCTAATATAGTATCATTTGTTCGTCTTTAGCCTCAAATTCTCCTTGGACTTGCGACACGATCAGTTGTGAGTCACCAAAGATTTGTAATCTTCTGACTCCAATGGCCAATGCGAGTCTGAGTCCATCTATTAGCGCTTCGTATTCTGCTTCATTATTTGTTTCCAGGAAGGCAAATCTGATAGCTGATGTGAATACTTGTCGATCAGGGCTTATTAGTACCACTCCTGCCCCCGATGCGGCATTCATTGACGATCCGTCCACGTACAAGTGCTACAGACGTTCACAATCCCTTGTCAAATTAGGTGGGTAAGTTAGATCCACAATGAAGTCGGCCAGAGCTTGTCCTTTGATTTTTGTTCACGTTGCATATGTAATGCTGAACTGGCAAATCTCCAGTGACCATTTCAGCAGTCTTCCCGCTGTGTCTGGGCGATGAAGAATTTGTCTCAGCGGGAATGTAGTGAGTACTTCTACTTGATGATCGTAGAAGTACTGTCGCAACTTCCTCGTGCTCATGACCAAGGAATACACGAATTTCTCGGTTGGAGAATATCGTATTTATGCCTCATGTAGAGCTTGACTCACATAGTAGATTGGGGAGTGGAACTGGCCTTCCGCACGCACAAGTACTGAACTTATTGCTACCTCTGATGCTGCGAGCACTATGCCATATTCATTTAAAGACATCGGTTATTAACCGATGTTAAACAGAATATGCAACTGATGTTATACGTGGTGATGTTATAAGTGGGCGCTGAAAGACATTGATTATTAACCGATGTTAAACCTACGAAACCACTTCGGTTAATAACCGATGTTGTTCTTCCCTAACCGATGTCGTATGTTTTTGTCCTAACTCACCTTCTTACCTACAACAGCGGTTAAAAGAAGATATAACATCAGTTTTTAACTGATGTCATATCTTTTAAAGACATAAATTTTTAACTGATTTTGTATATTAAAAAACTGATGTAAAAAATTCCTTTAATCGTTGTCTTTTTTTAAAATATATTTAATAATTTGCAAATTTAATTTAAAAATAAGAATCATATTTCATACATGTCAACTATTCATCAAATAATTCTAAATGTTATAATACAATACTATTACAACTGCAATTTGCATTTATAATATACATTCAACTAAATGATTATATGTCTAAAAAATCATGAGCTAAATCATGCAGCATCTCAATAAACTATTCTCTGTTTATCATTTCACAAACATACTTAAGATCACCTATTCTATCTCCGCACATCCTCTTGCATTTTTCAAAAAACCTACAACAAGAAAAAGAACAAGATGTGAAATCAACGTAAATAAAATATTTAATATGTAAGAAAAATCTATCCAATAGTGAATATTTATATACCTTAACACCCAACTTAAAATTTCTACTCAAATATGCATGGTTGTACACATTTAGTCCACTCTTCTCAAACTTCATTTCTTGTAATCTTTCTCCATGAACTACATGTAGTAAAAAAATACATTGTAATGTAAAAGATAAGTCAAATAATGTGATTGCATACAACTTTCACCATTGATTGCATCGAGTATATATTCACTTCTCCTTCAAATATAGAAATTTGTCCCAGCAAAAACAAAATTAAAGAATTCAGTAAACTCAACCAATATACTATTAACAATATTCACCATCTCTTCTTAATTAATTTCCTTGTTAGAACTAAGGGTTTGAATATATATTGTTCCATAAGATGGATAGTCATATATTTTATAGATTAATAATTGTTGTCTTCATAGTGGTTTAGGTAAATGGTGGAATCTGCCCCAGAATAGTGAATTTCCTTATTAACTAGTTAATTTATAGTTATTAGGTGTGGGAGCTTACCAGTATATATCAGCTTCCCTTTAAATTCAAAGATAACTTATGATAAAAACATGAATATGCAAGCGAATGCAAGTAGAGAAAACTTACGACAAACATCTTAAAGAAATACAATCTAAGTCAGGTAGTGAAAGAAAACTTACAACAAAAACTTGATTATCTGATAGTTAAATTTTTGTGCAGTGGTTTTAAGTTTTTAATGGGCTACTAGGAAGACACTGGAGAAATTCACACATTATATATCAATTAAATCATCTGATATATACCATAAAACATCAGCATACCTGCACAGGTTGCATGTTTTGAGCATCTAAAAAATCAATACTCTCTCTATTGATGAATCTGGATTTAGCAAAATAAAAATTTTAAATCAACAAACAAGAAATGGTTACAAGATAGTTTACCAAAATAAATTGACACTTGATTCAGTAGCGAATCCAAGGATTATACGTGTCGGGAGGGGGTAACTTGCCCACTTTCCCAGTTTCCCCTAGACCCTTTACTAACTGGACTGATCAACATTATAATACACCAAACTTAGTCAGCAAATTGTTCAAGGAAAAAGGGCAAACATAATTAGAGAATGCTAAATTAAAATGAAAGTTGCATTAGAAAGTCTGAGAGTCTTCAGTTTATCCTTCCATTGGAGAATGGACAGATCCTTTTAATAGAGCCACCAATAACCAAAATGTTCCTTCTTCACTCATATAAAGAAGCAAGCGACCTGCTACAAATCCCATGCTCTGAAAACAATATTATTCCAACAATTGGGAGACAAAAACTGGCAAATTGGTAAATGATTGATAAGTTGACATTACATTTATAAAAAAAAAGAATGAAAAGAAAGATAAATTGATTATACAACCTGCACATAACCGACATGCCTCTGCTGGAAGAAAGGAAATGTATGGGAAATATCTCGGATAATATCTAGCTCAAAGGCAAATGTTTCATGGATAGCTAGTTGCTGCAGAAAACACAATACAAGTATGATGTTATAGCTAAGATAAAAACCTGATTTACTAACATTCATCAGTTCAAGAAGAAGAGACAACAGAAGGAGTAAATTTTAGTCATCAGAAAATAGTCAAATACAATATGTGATTAATATTAGTAATAAAAAATAATATATTTTAGTAATCAGAAAGTAGTCAAATGCAATATGTGATTAAAGTTAACAATCAAATACAATATATTTTAGTAATCAAATTAGCCCTAAGAAAGTAGACCAAATATAATTCTAGTCACATGTTGTACATACGTATAGTACTCAAATGAGTCAAATACTTCGAATAACAACTTACATTTTCATTTCAGTTAAAAAAAATAAAAGTAGGGTGAATTACCACAAAGCACACATCAAGTTGCTTCATTAAGGACTACAAACTATGCAAGAACTCGAAACTGCAACTATTTCATCATCTACACCCCATGCTTCAATCAAATTCAAGATTGTCAAATTTTTTTCTGCTTTCTATACAAATTTTATGAATTTCTGGATCCACAACTTTTGAAAAATTAAACTTGGAACAAAATTGAACAACGAACAAATTAATTGACAGTAGAGGATTAACAATGAAAATTTAACAGTGAACAAATAGAAAGCAGGGAATTAGGGTTTCGAATTAATTGGGAGTTGTATAAAACTTAGGGCTTACTCGCGGTGGATGAGGACGACAAACTGCTGAAGGCGAACACCGAATTGCAGATGGTGAATGCAAGCGGCGGCAGATGCATATGCAGACGGTGGGTGCAAGCAGTGGATGTGAATGTGGATCGGTGGATGCGAACGCGAAAGGCGAATGCTGGACGGAGTACACCAGGGACGGACAACGGATACGAATGATGGAGAAAAATGAATATGGACGACTCTTCAATGGCAGACAGAGACAACATAGAATCGATGTATAGATGAATTGGTGAGATAAATGACGCTAGTTAGGTTGTGGATATGATGAACCAGAGAAAATGGGCGAAATTTTCTTAGTACCCCTTTTATAGTACCTGGTATTTTTTTAACTATTAAATTTAATTAAAAATTAAAAAAATAACAACATTGTACAAACATCATTGTTTTAACGGCGGTGTGCATCAACCTACTTCTATCAGCGTAAAACTGGGACCTATAACATTGGTTTGAACTATAACTGCGGTTTCTATAGTTTTAACTGTGGTTTTCAATAAAAAGGTCGGTGATGTTAAAGCTTAAATTTGGCATAGTGGAGGCAGAGGTACAGTTTTTCACCAGGCACTAGCTTGGATAGAATTTGTGTGTTGCTCAGATATTCTTTGATTTGATCAAATGCTCTCTGGCAATCGCTTGTCTACACAAAATCATCCTTTTTTCTCTTCATAGCCTCGAAGAATGGCCTGCATTTATCTTCAAAGCGTGAGATAAAGTGATTTAGCGCCGCCAGACATCCTGTTAGACATTGGGTCTTTCGGACTGAATCAGGTGGCTTCATGTCTAAAATGGCTTTGACTTTCGTCGGATTCACCTCAATTTTGCGCTAACTTACTAGATGTCCCAAGAACTTGCCCGAATGAATTCTGAAACTGCTTTTCTTTGGGTTAAGTTTCATGTTGTAGGCGCGGAGTATTTCAAATGTCTAAGTAAGATGTTCAAGATGGTCTTCCTTGCTTAAGATTTTCACAACAATGTCGTCCACGTATACCTCGATTGAGTGGCCGATGTATTCGTCAAAAATCTTGTTCACCAGTTTTTGATATGTGGCGCCGGCGTTAATTAAGCCAAACGACATTCTATCCCAACAATAAAGGTTCTTGTTGGTATAAAATGTGGTATGCTCCTGAGCGTCTGGATGTAAAGCTATCTGGTGATATCCCACAAAGTTTTCCATGAATGTCATTAACTCATGTCCTGCGGTGTTATCAACCAGATGATCAATGTGAGGAAGTGGAAAATTGTCCTTCGGACAAGCTGCATTTAAATCAGTAAAGTCGATACAAAGCCTCAATGTGCCGTTGGGTTTACGAACAACGACTGGGTTCGCAACCCATTGCGGGCACAATGCTTCATGTATCAACTTGTTATCTAGTAACTTTTTAACTCTCACCGTCAGTGCCTTGTACTTTTCGGGACCAAACTTTCGCCTTTTCTGTCAAATCAGCCAGTGTGTAGGATTGATGTTGAGACATTGACAGACGTATTTCCTTGGGATTCCTGTCATGTCTGAATGAGACCATGCGAATACATCCAGATTATTTTTTAAAAACTCAATCATTCTTGACCGGTATGGATCTGGTAATTTGGATCTGATGTAGAGCTCGAGATCCGTTTTGTCTGTATAGTCAATTCCTCCATTGGTGTGGCACGTTTTTTATTTTTCTTCCATCTTACATCAAAGATAGGCCTATCGACGTTTAGTCCATCTTCAGTTTCCATCGGCTCACAGTCCAACCTGGGTTCAAAATCTTGGCTGAGAAGGCACTCGTCCGGTTGTTCACCGTTGAGGTGTCTTTCAGGCACTGTTTCTGCCAGGGTTGGTAATCTGGGTTTAGAATTCTGGCTGAGTAGGCACTCGTCCGGTTGTTCAACGTTGAGGTGCCCCTCAGGCACTGATTCCACCAGGATTGTTGTGTCTTGATTATGTTCTGTCCTTAGTACATTTTCTGAATGTTCGACTTCCATTGGTTCTACTTCGTCTTGCAAAGTAGTCAACATCTTGGGTCCCAGTTCAGTACGTACTGGAGAACTTTCAATTACATGTAAATGTGAATCTGATGGTTTTACTTGAAGTAAGCATTCGCGGGCTTTCTTTTGATCGCCTTTAATTGTACCAGCGCCATTTGGTGTTGGGAATTTAAAACAGTAGTAGTAAGTCGAACAGGCAGCCTTAAATTCATGTAAAAATGGTCGGTCGAGGAAATCTACCTGCCTGGCCAGTCTCCTATCGGGATCGTCGAGCGATACAAGTTCAATAGACAATCGTATAGTGCCTAGGGGAATAGTAATAGCCTCCCCGAATCCTATAATTTTGTGATTACAATCTTCAATGTAGGATCCGAAGTCCCCTATCTGGTCCAGAGTGCTCTTGAATAGTATGTTCCTGTAAGCTCCAGTATCGACCAACAGTCTGTGAACTTTCGCATTCATTATATTCGTGCTTATGACCAAGGAGTCGTTATGTGGGGTCATGATACCCTCCAAGTCCTTTTGCGAGAATGTTAATTCTGCAGTAGGCCTTGGCCGAGGGTCCCGCACTAGTCTCCTTTATTTGGTCAATGGCTCGCAGTTCCTCCTTCTTCTGCCTCTTCGACAAAGGTGGCCTCCCATCTGTACATCCACCAACATGGCCTGCCTCGGGTTCGATTACCAAAATTTCCCTCACCGGTCCTGGCTGAGGGGGGTGGTGCTCGCCGATCCGTCCAATTCTTCAGCTTCGGCCTCTCTTCATCCTCATCTTCGCTGCTGTCCTCTTCCGCCCTACCATCGGGCTCCCGCTGTCTCATCCCTGGGGCTTTCTTCACGAACTCGGACAACTTGCACTCTTCATAGAACTTCCTTGCATTGACTGGTGAAATGTCCTATCGTCTGATGGTAGGCGCAAAATTTGCCCGAGGTCACCTTCTTTGGTTCACTTTGATTCTTCTCGGTGGCAGCAACATCCCCTTCCCATTGACCTCGTTGTAGACCTGGTCAATGGAGACCGTCAGGACTTGGTTGAGCTTCTCCTTCAAACTACCTCCTTCAAAAGACTTCAAATTTCCCGGGGTTCTGTAACCTCATCCACTTCTCCTGGCTGTCGCCTTCGGAGCTTCCTTACTTTCACCCAATGACTTTCTCAATGCCTCCTGCATTGCCACGAATATTCTGGCTTTACTCCAGAATTCAGCATAGTTTTTCGGGCTAGCTGGGTGCATTTCCTTCCACAAATCGGACCCTTTTTTCAGCCCTGCCATCGCGGCAATCACCTTCGTATATTCACTCACTGGCTCTCCTTCAAGAAGAATTTTATCAAAACGCTCAAGGAATTGTTGATCTGATTCCTCAGCTCTCTGTACAAGGTTTACCAGTCGGTGTTTCTTAGTGAAGCATGATGCCGCTCCCAAAAAGTGTGTTGAAAATTCCCGACTCAACTGTACAAAAGAAGTTATCGATGCCGGAGGCATCGCCGTAAACCACCGATGTGCGTGATCTCCAAGAGAAAGAGGAAAATTTCTGCATTGGGTTCTGATAAGTTCGATATGAGCAGGTCATATTAACACATAATTAAATGACGAAGGAAGAAGGCAAATACCTGAAACTCTCCTCCAAATGAGATGAAAACTGCTCTATTTCCAGCTCTGGTTCATTTCGTCCACTGCACTTTGTCTTCTTCGTCAATCTGCAACAAAGTCGGGCTGGAAAGGATTCCGGCGTCGACCCTCCGATGCCCAAGTCAGTATTTCAGACCACCATGGACGTAATAGTAACAATAATGTAGATAAAATATCTGAATATGGGTGAATTGTTATCCAAGAATGATCAATTGTGTTATTTATACCCCTCTCTTCATCAAGAGGGTAGATAAGTTTTTTCACAGTTCTGGGACCACAAGGAGTGGTACACAAAGGTAGTGGAGCATGGCTATACTGAAATAGTACTCCTAGAGTGGACACATGGCGCCAGATTAGTGGTTGCCATGTACTTATCTGATTCCTCCATATGATTTAGGCGGTTGCATGCACCAAGTATGATGTACTTTCCAGGATAGCAACGTCTACCCTCTAAGATCCAACCAGTGAATCATGAATCGATGGTCACTATGAATATGTGACATTTAGATGCCAGTAATATGATTAACCTCTCACCTCTGGATAGAGGTCACTAGTCAGAGGTGATATGGCAATAGGTTACCATGTTCAAGCTATATCCTTCCTTCCTCTGACCTCTGGGCTCTTCGGAGATTTTCCCCTCCTAAGAAAGAGGGGCCCCCTTGTTATCTATCTAAGGGTTCACAGGTCGTGGGTCCTTGGAACCGTTGGTCGAGATTAGACTCGAGGGGCTCTCAGCTGTCATATCTGGGATATGGACTATTTTGTCCATATCAACTACTCCCCCTTATTCCGAGTAACACATCCTAGGGGGTTTTTACATGGAATATTTTTTATTCTCGCTCTCTGACATTCCGGATAGGAATGGATTACCGTTTTACCCCTGTTTACTACTCTAAGAGTTTTCGGTTTCCCGCCCTTGGTTTTGGGTTGTTGTCAAGCTATCACAGCCATTCATGCGCTGTGACCTTTCGCTTGCGAGCAATGGCAGTATAAGACGCCAAAGCCCTCTAATTCTTCTCGCTCTGTCGAGGACATGATTCCTCCCGACGGTCGGGATGTAATGGTCCGCTTGAACCAAATCGTTACTGAAATTGGGTATCCCAGGATTTTTGGTCTTCTGCATGAAAATTATGTTCTGTTTCACTTCGGGTTTACAAATCAGAGGTCTTCTCCTCCATCTAAGGCTGGTATTCCCTCGTTTTCTTTGTTGGCTTCTCTTTCATATTGTCGGGTGATCTTTTCGAACCCCACGTAATTTTGTGGTGATAATTTGTTCCTTTTCAGGTATGGACTGGAAAAATGCCCTCATCTCTGAGGATGATGATGTTCTGGAAATTACTCCTCTGGTCTAAGTTGGTGATTCAAACGGTGCAGGTTGCTAGTCTGAAGCTGCTGTTAAAGGGAAAAATCTTTTCCCTCCACTGTATTCGCTCCGACCTCTGTGATCGTCAAGGAGGAGCGAGAGGAATAGCCCGTGGCCAAGCCTCGGGAGAAAAGCAAGAGGACTTCCCCATCCTCTGCTCTAAACAAGTCTGTTCTGAAAAAGACTCTGTATTCCAAGCATCAAACTTCTCAAGTGGATGCTCAATAGGATATCTCTTCTGGACTCCCTGCTGCTGACTCTTCCATAGCCTCAGAAGAGGAGGAGAATCTGGTTTTTCTTAAGGGGTTAAAGTCTTCCCGTAGATTTCTGGGCCTTTCCAACCTTCTGGCTGGCCATCTCAGGCCTCTGATGCACCAGAAGCTAGTCGAGGTGCGTTAGTCATATAATTTTTTTCTTTTTAGTGCAATTTCTATTTTAAGTTGTAGGGCCTAACTTGCCCGTTCTTTTTTCCAATTCTTGAGTTTGCAGGCTTTTCTTCTGGAGAGTGAGGATTCCACCTCCATTGATTCCCTTCGCCGGGAACTCGAGGTCAAGGATCAGGAGCTGGCTGAAGCCACTCAAGAATTGAGCCTCTCTCGTACTTGCAATACCGAGAAAGATGCTCGGGTGGAGAACCTTGAATAGAAGCTGGCTATGGTTGAGGTGCAGCTAAAGGATGAACATGCAAGGGGTTTGCATCAGGGTGTTTAGTTATGCCGTCAGAGGCTTCTGACCACTACCCCTGGGCAGACCTTTCTGAAGGAGATGCATGAGGGGTTGTTGGAGGCTTATCACGGGAACTCCATCTTTTCAGAGAATATGGCCCCTCATGTTAGTCATTCCATTCGTCATGGGTTCAAGTCAACCGTCAAGCAAGCTCAGGAGAAGGGTTTTACTGAGAAACTCGACATGTCCAACGTCAAGGAGGAGCTCATTCCCTCTCCCCGTTTCAAGGGTGATTCTAACGCACCCGTGGATTCTCCCTGGTTTCTTACTGTGACGAGGAAGGCATTTCTGTAGCTGACAAAGGAGGGTTATCTGGACCCTGCACTCCCTCCAGCCGAACCTTTGACCTATTATTTACCAAAATTGTGTATGATTTCCACGCAAGTGTACGTGGTCGTTGTTGTCGCGGCAAGTTAACCAAGTTAAATATCGAACACAGGGAAACGATGCGAAATCAAGCAAGTATTGGATGTCTACAAAGGCTAATAGCTAGGAAAACAAGAAAAGGTCATGTTTTCTATCTACTTCACAAAGCAAAGTAAAAACTAATTATCACCTCAAAGAAGTGAGCAAATGTGGTGTGAGTGCATGGGAGTAATCCTACCATGGTTCCTCTAGTGTCCTATCCATCCTAGCATGCAAAAGTTCTCTTGGTGTCTTAGTCAAGCCAACTAGTGTCTAGATCTCTCTACAACATAAGGTAAGGGATCTATTAGGTGTCTAGATCTCTCTACAACTCCTAACACTCCAATTAAGAGGTTTAGGCTAATATGCAATTCTCATTGATCATACAAGTCAAATATCAAACATTTGGTATGCATAAAGTTCTTATAGCTCAATTCTCATTTCATTGCTAAAACATATAAGCCATACAATCCAATTAAACATCCCAAGCATTCATACAAGTCATTAATAAGAGAACTAATCCAACAAGATCACTAATTCATGCATAGGATTAACAAGAGACTAAATTCACCATAGTAATCATACAACCATGCAACAAGGAATTAGCCTATGGCTAATTGATAATGAAAATCAACAATTAACAATCTAACTATCATGATTATGAATTAAAACAAGAGAATTAAAGGAAATCTTACCAAATGTAGATGAATGGAAATACAAGCATCAAACCTTGAAAAGCTATCTCTTGATCCAAAGCTCAAAATCATAAAATGAACCTTAGAATCGAAGCTAATAACGAGACTAATCTAATGGAACAAACAGATTAAAAATCCAATGGATGGATCAAAAGTAATTGTAGAGAGAAGTATGAAATCTAACTAAGAACCCACTAAGTAACCTCTAATCTCTCTCTAAAACTACCTAATGATCTAAGACTAATGAATAATCCCCTTTGAGAATCTGATCCTTGAGTATTTATAGTGCCCACAATGTTTGGTCCAATATGCCCTTCATTAAACGGGCGAAAATACAAAAATAGCCCTAAAATCTCTTATTAAGGTCATAATTGCATGTTTTAGCACTCATTTCTATATGCTTTTGGTGATATAATGTTCATATTTAACGTTATTATGTGATACTTTGTGTATTTAACCCTTTTTTGCTAGAAAGTTGTGATTGTAGGTGAAAACAAGCAAAATGAGGAAGAAACGAGCAAGAACGAGAAAAGTCCAAATTCTGGAGTTGAGCAAAATGGAGAAATCGCTATCCTATGTTTAAGATCTAGAAGAGAGGGTCGCAACGCAAAAAGAATCAAGTCAATCGGAGTTCTAGAGCTCAAGATATGACAAAAACAAGGAAATCACGCATCGACTAAGACTAAGGCCTCGGGGGACACGGACTCCTTCCTCGAAAGACAAGCCTCGCCCAACCTAATTACCTGGAAAGGCAGGCATTTGTCGAGCTAGATGTCAACCAAGCTTGGTGGCCTTTTGTCGCTCAAGCTGTCGCCCGAGTGGTCGACAGTCCTACAATTCTTGGGCGACATCAGCTCAGTTTTGTAGGATTTTCAGGGCTATTTTCATATTTTCGCGCGTTTTAATGAAGGACATCTTAGTCAATGATCCAAGGGCACTATATATATTTCCATCTCAGATTTTCTAAAGGACTTTTATCATTTTCTTAGATTCATATTCTCTCACTAGATTAGGAGAAGTTAGAGGTAGTTTTCAAGTGGTGTTCTTAGATTTCCATTTACAATTTCGACGATTACTTGTGATCTACCGCTTGGATCGACGATCAGTTTTCTCCTGCATTCTTAGCATAGCTCAAGCTACATTTCTACCGATTGATTTTCAATTTCTATTGTCGGATCATTTTCTAGCTTCTAGAGGTAATCTTGTATCTTTTCAATTCCAATTGTAATAGGTAAATTCTTAAATACTTTGTATAATTCCTGCATAATGATGATTGCTATTGCTTCTATTTCTTTTATGTTTACCAAATTAGCCATGGGCTAATCCCTTTGTGTGTTGGTGTATGACTCCTATGGAGTAGTATGGTGATTATGTTGATGTTTTGATTGATATGAATTGTTGTATGATCAATTGTCTACATTGATGGATTGTATGAATACCTTGCATGTGTAGTTGATCATAAGGGCCATTAGGAGATAGTCTCAATGAGAATTGGCCTATTTTCCTAAATCTTCTTGTACTAGGCCAAATGTATGCCAAGTGTTTGATTAAATTCCTAAGATAGTGAGATCTATACTTAGTGAATAGGAAGAACAATTAGAGGCTTTAATGTGTTATTAGGGAGACCTCTTGCATGTTAGAGTGGCTTACCAATTGATTGTACACAATTCCATGGCATGAGAAAGTGATACCTCACCATAAGAAACATAGGATAGTACACTAGCTCATAACTCTCACACTCGCTCACTTTGCAACCCAAGGTGATAGGTAGTTTACAAGTTTGACGCACTAGTAGACATAGATACCAAATCCCCTTTATTTACTTTGTGTTTTTGAATCAAGAACAATAGTCTTACCTTACAAATCCCCGTCTCCTTTGGGTTCGATATAAAATAAATTTGGTTAAGCTTGCCATTGCAATAACGATCGTGTACACTTGCACGTAGACACCTTTTGGCTAAACAATCTCGGATTTCTGAACGGCTGCGGATCTTGAGCTTAGTGCCTGCCGACCTTGATCGCGTGCCTAGTCGCACATGTTGCAATCTTGTCGCGATTCAACGTGTTGGCTGCCGATCACACTCGGCAGTCAGGTCGCGCGAGTTGCATAACTGCCGATCACCAACGTGTTAGCTGCCGATCGAAGTCACATGGCCACGTGCGCGGGCCCTGAGCTGCCGATCCAGGCTGCGGGCATGCGACTTCAAGTCAGGTCCTGCCGAGTTGTGAGGATGTCCTGCCGATTTGGGTCCTTAGCTCGGGTAATGCTCGACTCTCCTCGTTTTTGTCATATCTTGAGTTATAGGACTCCGATTGACTCGATTCTTTTTGCGTTGTGACCCTCTCTTCAAGATCTTCAACATGGGACATCAATTGCACTAATTGGCTCAACTCCAGAATTTAGGACTTTTCTCAAACTTGCTAGTTTCTACACTGTTTTGCTCATTTTCACCTATAATCACAACTTTCTAGCCAAAAGGGGTTAATAGCACATAGTATATCATTTTAGGGTCAAATATGAACATAAGCACATCAAAACCATATAGAAATGGATGCTAAAACATGCAATTATGACCCTAATCACCTATGACCCCTCATCTATCGAGGATTCTGCTCCTCTGGCTGTTACAGGGGCAACTCCACCCTCTGTTGCTAACACAGCTCCTTCTGTGCCCGATGGGGGCGATGATATCTGATCGTGGCAGGTTGTTTCTTTTGTTTTTCTAAAAATAATGCTACTACTCTGGGACCTGCGTGTCCTCCCTAGAACGTATGTGCTCCTTTTGAACAATTAACACGGTGTTTATGCTTTTTGCTGCCCTATGTTAACAACATTTTCTTTTTCTGGACCTATGCGTCCTATTTTATCCGTTCAGAGCGTGCATGCTTCTATTCCAGATATTTGCTATCTTGTATTCATGATATGATCTGTGGTTGAATTTCTGTTTTTGAAATTTGGCAAAAAGTGTGGGTTCTGGGCGATAGTATATGCCTTTCTCCCTTCAAAAAATGTTTATCTGTTTCGAAGATATATTTTTTAAGATTCATTTTCACAATCGGGAGGTCATAGAGCAAAAACTTGTGCTCCTCCCCCATCAAATTTTTTTTATCTTTTTCGAAGATAAATTTTTCAAAAGTCATTTTCATAGTTGGGAGGTCATAGAGCAAAAACTTGTTCTCCTCTCCCATCAAAAAATATTTATCTGTTTCGAAGATAAATTTTTCAAAACTCATTTTCACAGCTGGGAGGTCATAGAGCAAAAACTTGTGCTCCTCTCCCATTAAAAAATATTTATCTGTTTCGAAGATAAATTTTTCAAAACTCATTTTCATAGCTGGGAGGTAACAGAGCAAAAACTTGTGCTCCTCTCCCATCAAAAAATATTTATCTATTTCGAAGATAAATTTTTCAAAACTCATTTTCACAGTTGGGAGGTCACAGAGCAAAAACTTGTGCTCCTCTCCTATCAAAAAATATTTATTTGTTTCGAAGATAAATTTTTCAAAATTCAATTTCACAGCTGGGAGGTCAAAGAGCAAAAATTTGTGCTCCTCTCCTATCAAAAAATATTTATTTGTTTCGAAGATAAATTTTTCAAAATTCAATTTCACAGCTGGGAGGTCACAGAGCAAAAAATTGTGCTCCTCTCCCATCAAAAAATATTTATCTATTTCGAAGATAAATTTTTCAAAACTCATTTTCACAGCTAGGAGGTCACAGAGCAAAAACTTGTGCTCCTCTCCCATCAAAACATATTTATCTGTTTCGAAGATAAATTTTTCAAAACTCATTTCACAGCTGGGAGGTCACAGAGCAAAAACTTGTGCTCCCTCCCATCAAAAAATATTTATATGGTTCGAAGATAAATTTTTCAAAACTCATTTTCACAATCGGGAGGTCACAGAGCAAAAACTTGTGCTCTTCTCCCTTCAAAAAATATTTATCTGTTTCGAAGATAAATTTTTCAAAATTCATTTTTCACAACCGAGAGGTCACAGAGCAAAAACTTGTGCTCTTCTCCCTTCAAAAATATTTATCCGTTTCGAAGATAAATTTTTCAAAATTCATTTTTGCAATTGGGAGGTCACAGAGCAAAAACTTGTGCTATTCTCCCTTCAAAAAATATTTATCTATTTCGAAGATAAATTTTTCAAAATTCATTTTTCACAACCGGGAGGTCACAGAGCAAAAACTTGTGTTATTCTCCCTTCAAAAAATATTTATCCGTTTCGAAGATAAATTTTTCAAAATTCATATTTCTTGTCTGCGTATACCCTCATACCCGTTTTCTTACGGAGAGGGTTCGCATTGTTTCATTATTTCAACGTTTTATGTAGTTCATCTACCTTAGACTGTAAGGCCTCCCAGAGCTAACGATTGTGACTCTGGGGGGTTTCATTCATTGAATTCGGAAATGCACTGCCATGTTTACATGATATACATGGGCTTTTGATTGAAAGCGGGATTTGAAATGAGTACGCCTAAATCCACTTAGGCGTAGTATTTTTTCAGGTTGGCAATGCTCCAAAGACGAGGCATTTCATTGCCATTCTCATCCTTGAGCTCATATGCCCCTCCTCTCAATATGCGAGAGATTACATACGGACCTTCCAAGTTGGGTTCCAATTTCCTAGTTGGTTTCAATGCATCTGCTCTCCGAAGGACTAAGTCTCATTTCTCAAGGTTCCGACCTCTGACCTTCTTGCTGTAAGTGGCTTTCAACAAGCTTTTGTATTTTTACGCTCTGAGTCTTGCGACTACCTTTTCTTCTTCTACCAGATCCAGATTCTCTCTTTTCAATCTTTCATTCTGTTACTCTTCGTAATTTTGGATTCGATGGGTCTTCATTCCAATTTCGGCAGGTATCACTGCTGAAGTGCCATAAACTAGGTCGAAGGTTGTCTCCCCTATGGCTGTTTTGGAACCAGTTCTGTAACTCCAGAGGACAGAGCAGCTCATCAGCCTAACTTCCTTTGGCTCCCTCAAGCTTGGCTTTAATCCCATCCACTATGGTTCTGTTAGTTACTTCTACTTGTCCATTAGCTTGGGGATGTGCTACCGACACCCAATGTTGTTGGATTCCCATTTCCTCACACCACTTCTGCATTCTGGCTCCTGTGAACTGCGCTCCATTATCGGATACCAGGATTCTAGGCATCTCGAATCATCGGCAGATATTTTTCCATAAAAATTTGATAACAAATGTTTCGTCTATCTTCTGAACAGCTTCTGCCCCTGCCCACTTGCTAAAGTAGTCCACGGAAACAATCAGGAAAACCTTTCCTCTGGAAGCCACTGAAAACTTTCCCACTATATATATCCCCAATTTATCGAATGGTTAGGGGGAGTGTATGACCCCCAATTCTTCTGCTGGCACATGTATGAGAGGACCGTGCCTCTGGCATCTGTCACACTTTTTTACCAATTCTTTCACGTCTCTAACCAGAGTTAGCCAGAAGTATCCAGCTCTCAATACTCTCCGGGCCACATCTCTGGCCCCTGTGTGGCTGCCACCACACCCTTCATGTATTTCTCTCAGTACATAGTTGCCTTCTCTGGTCGAGAGATATCTCAAGTATGGTTGAGTGAACGATCTCTTGTATAGGTATTCACATATCATACAAAATCTCGCAAATGTTGTTTTCTTCAAGGCGTCATGCCCTTCTAACCTCTGCCCTAGTTTTCAAGAAATGCATAATAGGGGGTCTCCAATCTTCCCCTGTTTCCACCACTCCTACTTTCGAGGAGGTCATCCGATTCTCGGCTGTAACTAGAATGATATGTCCTCTAGCTCCTTCGGCAGAACTTGCCATTTTGGCCAGATGATCGGCCCATCGGTTCTCATTTCTGGGTACTCGCTCTACCCGCAGTTCTTCAAATTTTCCTTTCGACTGTTCCGCCAATTCTGTGTCCTTAGCCATATTCTCGTTCTTCTTTTCATATGTTGCTAATAGCTGCTGGGTGACTAATTGGGGGGTCGGAGTATATTACTGCCTTCTGAGCTACCAATTCCTAGAGCATTCTCATTCCTCTAACTACTGCCTCATATTCTGCTTCGTTATTCGAGGTTTTAAATTCAAACCTTATTGTAAACTGCAGTGCTTCCCCTTCGGGGGTGATAATCAAGATTCCAGCACCACACCCTCCAAGTGCAGCAGAGCCGTCTACATAGGCCTTCCAGATTCTCATCTCTCGCCCTGAGTTGTTTCCTGAATAAAGTCCGCTAAGGCCTGAGCCTTAATCGCTGTCCTACGTTCAAACTCCACATCGTACTCTTCCAGTTCTACAGCCCCTCATACCATTCTGTCTGACAGATCGGGTCTGCCCAGGATCCTCTGAAGTGGTATATCAGATCTGACCACCACCTTGTGGGATATGAAGTACAGTCTCAGCCTTCTAATGGCCACCATCATGGCTAATGCTGAATTTTCAATTTCCGAGTATCTCAACTCTGCTCATTGCATAACTTTACTTACATAATAGATGGGTAATTATCTGCCCGCATCTTCTTGTAGGAGGACAGAGCTCAGAGCGTAGTCTCCTACGGAGAAGTACATGTACAACACCTCTCTCTGTACCGGTTTCATCAACAGTGGCAACTCTGCTAAGTGCTTTTTCAAATCCTCAAATGCCTCTTGGCATTTGGCATCCTACTCAAACCTCGCCCCTTTCCTCAGGATCTTGAAGAGAGGGAGACTTTTCTCTGCATCTCTGGAGATAAATCTGCTCAGAGCTGTGATTTGTTCGTTTTGCCTATGCGTTTCCCTCAAATTCTTAGGGGGCTGCATCACTAAGATAGCTTTTACCTTTTCTTGGTTAACTTTTATCCCTTCTGGGGTCACGACATACCCCAAGAGTTTTCTTGTTCTCACACAAAAGGTACACTTGGCGGGATTGAGTAGTATCTGGTAGGCTCTCAGTACTCCGAATACTTCCTCTAAATTAGAGGAGTGATCTCCTGCTTTAATGCTTTTATTCAAAATGTCATCTACATACACCTCCAAGTTTATTCCAATTTGTTTCTTAAATACCATATCGACCATCCTCTAATAGGTGGCCCCTGCATTCTTCAGCCCGAAGGGCATCTTCACATAACCGTAAGTCCCACATGAGACTACGAACGTAGTACGCTCGGGGTACATCTACGTGGTCCATCCATATCTGATGATACCCCTGGTATGCGTCCATCATTGACAACAGTTCACATCCAGAGGTGGAATCTACGAGCTCGTCAATTCTGGGTAGTGGGTAGTGATCCTTAGGGCAAGCCCTATTCAGATCACGGAAAATCTATGCACATTCTCCAGTTTTCGCTTCTCTTGGCCACCATTACAGCATTGGATAGCCGCTCTGGGAACTGCACTTTCACAATGTGTTTTTCCTTTAGCAATTTATCAATCTCTGCCCTGATAAACTTATCTTTTTCTAGGCCGAATTGTCTCAATTTCTATTTCACGGGTCTTCCCTCTAAGTTGACATTCAGGCGGTGCAGCGCTACCGATGGGTCAATACCCAACAAGTCCTCTGGCTGGAATGTGAAAAAATCCACATTTTTTCTCAGGCATCTGATCACTACCTCAGTTGTTTAATGTTCCATCTGAGTTCCGATTCTGCCCTCTTTATCTTCTTCCCGAGCGGGTCCTCTTTACGTAGGGTGGTCAGCTACCACCTCCAGCATCTTCGCTGGCTGTAATGTCAGAGGAGTGTATGTCTCAAATCTCTCGGGATGAGTTATGTCCTTTACACATTTTCCTTTCTCAAGTATGCCTTTCTTTTTTCCAAATTCCCTCTTTCAATCGGCACTCCTCTTCTCTGACTTCATACCTCTGGCCTCTTCCAAGTTTATATACTTATCAGCTCTGACTTGTAATTCATCAAAAGATTCTGGCTGTGTCTTTGCCAGGGATTTGAAGAAATTCCAATCTACTAGCCCTTGGGTAACAGACTGAACTACTTCTGAGCCAATTTCGCTAAGGTTGCGAGGAATATGCGACACTTAACCCCCTCAAAACACTGATGCAACAAGGCCCTATTCTCAAATCTCAGCAAATGGTCTTGGGGATCGGTCGTCCCATCATACTCGTAATTCATAGTTTTGAACTCTGAAGGGCAAAGGGTAGGAGAGGATCTCATCCGTAAAGGGTGATCCCCCCAGGGCGGATCCCAGATTATACTGTTTTCTCACAGTTCCTTTTGATGGCTTCCATCTCTTTTTTCAGAGAGATTATAGCATGATTGGCAGTGGCCACAATGGCCGATTCAACTGTCTTCTTAGAGTCATCATCATATTCGATCAATCTAGAATTTCTCGTACTACCCATACTACCTCTGACCTCTGCCCGGTCCTCTCTGGCGGCTGGTCCGCCAGCAGCTGCTCTGTCAATTATGGTTCCAACATTTCCATCCGCCGGGAGACGTCCCGGAGGATGAGATAATGTGGCGGGCACGCTCCGGGCCCTAAAATCTGGTACACTCTGGGTCCCAATGGCTCGAGCCTGGGACACGCCTGTGGCCGTATATTCTTTTCTGCTCGCTATCTGGGGCGTTATCGGATTCAGAGTCAGGACTTCTGGCTGGTCTTCTCTAGCGGCTGGTCTGCAGGCAGCTGCTCTGCCAATTCTGGTTCCAACATTTCCATCCTCTGGGATGTCTCCCGGAGGATGAGATAATGTGGCGGGCACGCTCCGGGCCCTAAATTCTGGCACACTCTGGGTACCAATGGCTCGAGCCTGGGACACGCCTGTGGCCCTATATTCTTTTCTGCCCGCTATCTAGGGTGTTATCGGATTTAGATTCGGGACTTATGGCCGGTCCTCTCTGGCGGCTGATCCGTCGGCAGCTGCTCTACCAATTCTGGTTCCAATATTTCCATCCTCCGGGACGTCTCCCGGAGGATGAGATAATGTGGCGGGCATGCTCCGAGCTCTAAGTTCTGGCACACTCTGGGTCCCAATGGCTCGAGCCTGGGACACGCCTATGGCCACTCAGAGCCAACTGAGACTTATGGGATGTAAATCAGATCCGGGCTCAGAGCCAACTGAGACATATGGGATGTAAATCAGATCC
>JAPKLY010000034.1:1361409-1413247 GCA_026898435.1 Prunella vulgaris | reverse complement strand
ACAACGACCACGTTCACTTGCGTGGAAATCATCACGATTTTGGCAAATAATCACGTAAATTTTTGAATGTGAGATTAATCTGATCTCACAAGTGTTTTCGGCAGAGAAGCATTGTTGCTCTCTGACCTCTCGATGAAGATCATATTCATATCCGCAAGAAAAGCATGAACTCAAATGTTGAGAAACAATTAATATTTTCGTGTTGTTCAACGACCTTGAATGCATGGTTCAGCCAAAAAGGTGAACGCTAGACATCTTAATCTAAGAATACACGCAATGATCTTCTTACCCTTCAATGAAACAATTTTGTAATAGTAAACTTTTCTTCATTTATGGTTTTACTGTTCATTTCAAAGACATATTATGGACATCTAACATGGTCATTCTCATCCTATATCAGCAGGAAGCAAATGTCCTTCCCACTTTTGTTTTCTATTCATGATATGTGGGGCATATCTTCTATAATCATGCAATCCATTCAGACATATGAAGAATCAGTTGTAAAACAGCTAATCGCAACTCATTAACACCATTTTCATGTTTACAATTTCAGATCCAGGCACGTAAACATCAGATCTGTTTCATTTTCGCTAAGATAGCAAGGTTGCTGTCAAGATTCTTCATCATATATGGATTTTATAATGGAAAACTCACGCCTTAACTCAAATTTCCCACAGACGGTGCTAGATGATAAGTTCGATATGAGCAGGTCATATTAACACATCATTAAATCACGAAGGAGGAAGCCAAATACCTGAAACTCTCCTCCAAATGAGATGAAAACTACTCTATTTTCAGCTCTGGTTCGTTTCATCCACTCCACTCTGTCTTCTTCGTCAATCTGCAACAAAGTTGGGCCGGAAATAATTCTAGCGTCGACCCTCCGACGCTCAAGTCAGTATTTCAGACCACCATGGACATAATAGTATTAATAATGTAGAGAAAATATCTAAATATGAGTGAATTGTTATCCAAGAATGATCAATTGTGCTATTTATACACCTCTCTTCATCAAGAGAGGGTAGATAAGTCTTTTCATAGTTTTGGGACCACAAAGAGTGGTACACAAAGGTAGTGGAGCATGGCTATATCCTTCCTTCCTCTGATCTCTGGGCTCTCTGGTGATTTTCCCCTTCTAGGAAGGAGGGGCCCACTTGTTATCTATCTAAGGGTTCACAGGTCGTGGGTCCTTGGACCCGTTGGTCGAGATTAGACTCGAGGGGCTCTCAACTGTCATATCTGGGATGTGGACTATTTTTTCCATATCAGGTTACATCAGACGCCCCCAATGAGATCATATAATCCGTGTATTTGGAGATGTGCACTTTCAGATCAAATCTCACCTCGTATAGGTTCGTTGCTGGGTACTGGATCTTTGACTGAATGGGTGCCGATAGAATTGCTGGTGATAGTGGTGAAAATGGGATCTGCAAAGATGATTCGCCCTCCGGGCGCAAAGATTCCTTGCATGAAGGTCTTCAGTGGCTTTCTTCATGGATAGTAAGATTCCATCTGAAGTTTCAGTTCAAGGACGAGGAGGTTGTTCCTCTAGCTTAGAGCGAGCGCAGCCGGACACTCGATCGCTCGGATGAGATTTAATTGGAACCTTTGTACCCTTTTGTGCACCTTTAGGCCCCAACCTTTCCAATGCTGACCATCGCAGCCGTTCACAAACTGACGGCTGTTTTCCTTGATCTGCTTCTTGCTGACGACTTGGAGGATGAAAAATCGACACGGGTTGCCCATGTGACTTGTAGTCTCATCGCTCTGGTAACCTGCTCTGTGGTGTGATGTGACTAGATTCGTTCACCACACTCCACGTCTGTCTGCCCTGCGGGCCCAAACGATCGGTTATCTTTTGCTTCCCTCGCTCCTCTCTTCTTCTCCATTGATTACTGTCAGCCTCGGTCTCGGGTTGATGTTGAACGGTCTATTCACGAATGGGTTTCGGTTCAGGTCGCATCCCAGAAGTACTGGCCCTTGTTGTTGTTGCTGTTGCAATACCCTGCAAAGGGTTGTCTTACGAGAGATATCTTCAGGACTTTGTAAGAATGGGAGCAATTCAGATAATCATTGCATGTAATTCTGTCTCCCTTGGGCAGTTGGGACTCCCGTGTGTTCTGCATGTGGTTTGTTAATCGCCGCACCCTAAACCGCTGTTGATTGTTCAGGCACTGGTGTTCTCGGGTTCTGGTTATTATTGTTCCTCCTATGCGATGTCACCCTAGGTTGAGAAACTTCCTGCGACATTTTACGTAATGTCAGCTCCTTTCCAATGAACAGGTGAGTAGGTGAACATGTGAGCAGGTGGTGACCAGGTAGTGTAATTTCCTCCTTGGGAAGCGAACAACTGGGTTTTCTTCAAGCGAGCAGCCTCAAGGATTTCTTCAGACCAAGCGGCGAGCAGGTTCAAGGATTTTTCCAGAATCCATATTTTTGCAGTCTTTATTCCAGTAACATATAACATCCACCAAGCGGAGGTTCGGGCCCTCCTTCTAGAGCCAAACTGTTAATGAAATATTCGCAAAACAAATTTATATGTGGCTTTCTAACTGGATTTCACTAACAGTGCATCGAATCAAGCTTATTGGAATTGTTAATTGTAAATTCTAGAGAGATTTCGGCAGAGCTTTGCTAAGGCAGCGAAAACTTGTCTCATTTCTGAAAAAATGGCCATTTATAGGCAAATATACAAGCAGGTGGTGGCAGGGACCTTATCACGCTTTACAGGAAGCTTACACTTGTCCCTTATGTGCTAAATGAGATAAATACAATAAGAAATTGGCCAAAAATGGAGAAAACATTATTTTGGCAATCAGGTATGAAGGAGGCGAGCAGCAGGTTGGGCGAGCAGGTTAGCTGCTCGCCTCCACCAAAAATTGTATTACCTGCTTGCCACCTATAAGCCATAAGGTGGTGAGCAGCTCATTAGGCGAGTAGGTGTAGCTATTCACCCCCTTTCAATTTGTACTGCTGCTCTCCTATTTCTTGCTCTTCATGTAATTCTTTCATATTCTTTGTCGATTTTCACTTGGTACAGCTGCATCTAGGCTTCATTATTATGATCTTCTTGCATTGGATTAGCTCTCTTAGGATACGTCATCCAGGATTTTTTTAATTACTTCCTTGAACACTTGGATTGACTTATTTCATCAACAAGGGGTTTGTTCTTAATTGATTTCAATTTTTTGGGTTATGTACTTGGGTTCGATTTTAGTTTCTGTGACAAATTCATTTTGTAATTTCTGATTCTGGTGTCATCGATTTGACATGGTGGTAGATGAAGAACAGAGGGCTTCGAGCAGCAGTTGACAAACGGTCATGTGAATTCCGCCGATGGATTATCTCTTCGAATTCTGATAGCTTCAACGTTGATCGATTGCAACTTCAACTTGATGGTTACTCACTTTCTTTTTGTATTTTTTGGATTTTTGTTGGCGATTTTAGCTCAATCTCTCTCAAATGATGGGGTAAGTTACTGCATTCATCTTCATATCTTTTTAAAAAATAGAGAATGCGTAAATTAAAATTTTTCATTTTGGTCAAAAGTGGGAGAAGGTTGTTGCAGATGAGATGTCAGCACTCAAGGAGCATTGGGAAATTGAGCTTGATGATCTGGTATGATTTGAAATTTTGAATTTTTTAAGCGGTGGGGGAGTTGGAATTTAGAGTAGCGAGATTTTGTAATGTGTAATTTGGAACTTTTTCGATATTAGTATGATAATTATTTGTGTTTTTTTTGTTGATGGAAAAAGACATTTTTGGGAAAGATTTATGTAATTTTTTTTGTGTCATGGTGTTGATTATGTGTAGACTTGAGCTTGTAAAAAATAAGAAACACTACCAGAAAATTGCAGACATTATACTATATTCACAAAAGGGTTAATATAAAAATGAAATACTATAGTACAAATGCAAATTCAATAGTGCGGTTGTATATTTGATGGTACAACCATATATTCAATGGTACAATCACATACTTGTTGGAAAGTGTACTGCCCAAAAAATACTTGTTACAATGGTCGCTGGAAAATATAGTCACCGATTTTTTTTGTCGCCAGAAATATATCAGTAGTGAACAGTAACAATTACAGTATAATGAAAAGTTCATTAGTACAGATGCACTTTTAATAGTATAGTCATGTCTCGTAGAAAAAATTAATGATCGAAAAAATGTTAGTTCAAGCCATGAACAGTGACAACAAATGTCAAATCATTTGTATAGTTAGAGATGTACTATTTATTACAGTGGCATTAAATGTACGTTACATTTGTCCAAACGTGAACAATAACAATTATAGTAAAGTAAAAAATCATTAATACAACCATATATATTCTTTGGTACAATCACATCAGTTTTTGTAAACCAAATGTCTTGTCTTGTCATGGATCATACTGTAAAAAATGGAATTTGCACCTAGATGAAATGATTCAAATTGATGGCATCGCCTTGAGTTAAGTATATGTAAAAAAAACCTATTTGTCATGCCTCTAAACTAAAACAACTATTGAAAATTTTGTTTTTATATACTTTGACAAATTTAATTTTTATTTTTCTTTTAAGTAAAACAACACCATTTTATTGCACTTAACATTAGATTATATGTTAATAACCAGTCGCAAATAAATACATGCGAAATTAAATTTAACAATCCATTTTAGAAAACTTCAAAATATCAAATTTAACAATTCATTTGAGAAAACATCAAATTTAAAGTGTTGTTTGTTTTGAATTTTAAATTGGTATTTTAATTTTGAAATTTAAAATCAATTCTAATTTCGAATTTTAAAATTATTACTAACACATTGTACACCTACTATTGCACTATTAAAAATATAAAAAAACATCAAATTTACTATTTATCAAAATTTTAAAAACTGGTTTCTAAAATCACCTATAAGCTAAAACCCAAAACAAACATCACTTTTCTAAAAACATGTCTCAATTGTTTTTGTTAAAAAAAATGCACTTATAGACTTTTCAAAACAAAAACTAATACTTTAGGAACATTAAAATGTATTGTGACTAATAAAAAATGAGATGTTCAATGTACTTGATCTAATACATGAGATAATATTCCATCATTTTGTTTGAATATATGCGCTGCTATTACCGAAAATCGTCAAACATAATTTTAATGAGCGCATTGAAATGAAGTAAATATATATATATATATATATATATAGAGAGAGAGAGAGAGAGGCTCCGTTTGGTACATGAGATAGGGGTGAGATATGGGGGTATATTATTTCTATTACAAACGTTTGGTAGAATATAGTAGAACTTCTCGATCCATTACAGTTCATCGGACCGAGAGTTCTACTACCAATTTTAATAGCTTTTCCACTGTTACATGTGTAGAGTGGATATCACCCAAGGGGTGGTTTTCAAAATAATTTCGTAACAATAGATGATATAAAAGAAGATGAAGACTAAAGGCACATTGCCACCACCATCACACCACCACCATAAAATCATTAGCCACTGCTACCACCACACAATCACCAGCCACTGCCGCCATCACACCACCTCCAAAATTGGCCCCAAACTAAAAATCACACCACCATCACCACAAAATCACTCCAAACCAAACTCAAAATTGTCGGCCACTACTCAAGAATGAGGTATCACCATTGTTCTAAAAGTCGGACGACTTGACCGATTAGTCGGCAACTAGTCGCTAGTCGGTCCTTGGCCGACCCGATTTACACCAAGTCGTCAAACAAAATATTTTGGGATAGTAGTCTTCACTTAAAGCCCATTAGACAACGACTAGATCGACTATATAGTGATTAAATCGATTAGATGCCGACTTAGTCATTCCCGATTAGACATGTTTCTCTATTTTTATTTTTTTTCAAACGCTAAGTAATTATAATAAAATAAAATTAAAATAACTAATACATTAGTTTTCTCTTGATTTTTAAATTATGACATTATTAAATTTTGAGGTTCATAGTTATTATCACTTATAATTTTAATATTGAAAGGTGGTGATATTAACTTTTTTATTATTTTATGTACAATTCATTATTAATTTATTAAATAATTAATTATATTTACCGTTTAGGTGCTTTCGACTAGTCCCCGACTAATCCCCGATTAATCGCTCTAGTCACTAGACCCCAGTGGTCCGACCGACTAACGACTTTTAGAACATTGGGCATCACTCTGTCAAATTTTAACATAAAGTTATGATCGGGAAATTGGAAACTCCATTATGGTCGTACAGTCGTGTGGTGACGCTGATTGAATGATTGCAGTATGAAGTAGCTTACTCGAAAGATCGGCCACCACGATCTTCCAGTGCTCCTTTCTCAATACAACGAAGATGGAGATTTTTGAAGATGAGGAAAAAATGAATTGGAAAAAGATGTGGTTGAATTGGGGAAAAGTGAATACACATATATGCTACTAAAAACTAATATAAAAATTAGATCATTAAACGAAAATTAGATTATTTAAACTACATCCTACCAAATAATGATACAAAAATAATCTACTTGTAACTATGGACTTGTTGTTAGTGAATGCAACAGTTAATGCTAATATTGATTGTGATGGTTGTTTATGGATCCTAACAACTAATAAATACAAACAATTGAAAAGTATATGCATAATAAATTATCAAGTCTGTCTTGCAATGCTTGAACTTGAAGAGGATTTCAGATTCTTTATTATGAGCTTTTAAGACTATGTTTATAGTTGCAAAGAGAACATCTTGATGTTGCCCTAGTATCTTGCTGAATCTTTAATTTAATGCTTTGATTTAACACGTATCATATTTGCCGTCATATCTCTAGTACATGCTTAGTACTATCTAATGGAAGGTTGACACCTAAGTCCAAATATAAGATCATTTAGCTAGCTAGACAAAACTTTCCTATTATAGGACCTGTCCAATTGACTCTATAAAGCCTATGCATTTAATACTTGCCACATTCGGCTTGATTATTTCTGCTGGCTAGACTAATGGGCATCGTCTTCAGGACCGAGGTTTTAGGTCTTTTAGCTTGATCTTCCCTAGTGCCTCGCCAGCTCTATGCGGTGTTGGATGAGGTTTAGCAATGTCAGTCGATGCTTGGTGATGTCGATTATGGTCTCTTTTGACAATGTTTTTGCTGGACCTCACCTTCACTAGACGAGGTGCCCCGAGGTCATGGCTGATCTTGTCAAGGTCAGGCGACGTCCGAAGATTGGGATGATGTTGGATTGATGTCCATGCATTAGCCACTTTTAGGCCTCATCTAAGACTTTTGGACCTAACACCTGTCTATTTAGGCCTCAAGACCATGATCAATTGTGCTACAACAAGACTATCAGATACTAAGATTTAATACACATCTTTCATTTAGTAATTTAAATCTTATCATCACGTACTAATTTTATACACCCTACCAAATGGTGCTGTTGATAGGCGAACTATTAATGGTTAATTATGAAATTAAATGACCAAGGCTGAGGTGCTCGCCGACATGCTCGAGAGACGCGTTACCAACTTTGACCAAGTCAACACTAAGAGGAGTGAGATAGCTCACCAAGTAGCTCGTCCAGACGCTAGATGACCAAGTCAATAGTTGACCGAGACCAAGAGGGAGGAGCTCGCGGGGGAGCTCGCCCACCTATAGGGGAGCTCGCCAATATCCAGGAGATCAAGCTGAAGTCCACCACCACACTACTCCAAAATGGCACAAGACAATGAAGCTCGCAGAGAAGCTCCCCCAAGTCTGAAATATGGACACTAGTTGTATAGGAAGCCAGTAGTGGTGTAGTAGGACAAAACAATGTAACAAAAGCATAGTAGTGAGTAAGGACAGGTGTAAGGACACTTGTCAGCACCAAAAGCTAAGTAAGCTCACAAGGTGACACCTCACCACATGCAAACCTATAAATAGGTCTCTTGTACACTCTTTCTCTCTCTAAGTTCATTATCCACAACACACTTTCTCTCTCTAACTCTCACTACTCTCTCTCTCTCTAAACATAATCAAGAACTCAATTATTTAGTTATTGTTTGGTGTGATTTCTTAGCTATTAACAGCCATTAATCTTTTCATTATCAAAATCCACCAACAGGTGCGTTAAGTGTCAACCAAAATATTTTTTATATTCCCTCCATCTATATTTATTTGTCCAAATTATTGAAATAATTATAAATAATAAATAAAGGTAATTATACATCAATACCTATTGATGCCCAAAACGGTAAGGAAAGTTGTCACAAACCGTATTTTGAGCCAATATATATACAACTAGCGTACAATAAAATTAAAACTGGTTTCAGCTATATGTTAAACCTATGCCAACTTGTAAACATTTAGAATATTAACTTCACATATTTGTCCAAAATAAAAATAAAAATACCACACATTGTAAAACTGTAATTATTATTTTTTAATTTTTTATTAAGAATAAGATGCACTTGTAACTTATTAAATAAACAAGCAATTTAGTGTAATTTAATGCACAATGTCATAATATACATTTACACTTTTTGAATTTTAATTCAACGATGACATATTGTCCTATCTTATTGTTATACCCAAACTCATACTATAATTTAATGCCATAGTATACATTTTAATTCAACGATGACATATTGTCCTATTTTATTGGTATACACAAACTTATACTATAAGTGAAGTTGTAATTTATATACATAAAAATAAAGAAAGATAATTGTATGCCTAGAGAAGGTTGTCCCAACCCATTTTGCTTTGTGTAAACATAGATATAACCACCGTATAACTAAATTAAAATCAGATTACAATGATATGTCAAATCTGTGTTAATCTATGATTTTTTAAAGCATACACTCAACATAATACATAAAAACTATAAACATAGTGAGTTGTAATTATTTATCTTTCGACCGTTTAATAAGAATAACATGTGATATAATGACACAACATTTTGGATTGACTGGTACACTATTTATAAATTAATTTACATATATAATCACCCAATAACATACCCCCATAGTTATTCCATTGACTTCTAAATGATATAGGATATATGTGCACTTTTTGAATTTTGAGCATAGCAATAATACTACATTCTATTATATTTTTCCAAAAAGAACAATACTTATGAATGAAGATGTAATTTACCTTTTTATAAATAACTAAATATTATAAAATGGAGTATACTGTTTTAAAACAAAATGCAAGTTTATAAAATTTTGCCTTGTTTGGAAGGTACAACACCTTGATGCAGCGAATGGGAAATTGCTATTCTATTCAACAAAGAAGGTCTTGTTTGGATAGACTAAATCGGTATATGCTAATCAGACGTTTAATTGGAATGATACATAAGTAATCCAACGTTGTAAATAACGTATTTGTCCTCAATTTCGGCTGTGCAAATCACAACTCTATCTCAGATCCATCTTCGAACTTCACAGCGTCTTCATTCACATCGATCCCCAAATCAGCGTAGAAACCCTAGTGGAGGTTTCTTGAAATCGAACCGAAGTAAGGGTCTGGTTTGGTCTCTTGAAGATTGAAGGTCGGCCACCTACTGCCATTTCTGGGGAGATTCGGCGGATGAGATTGAAGAATTTGAGCTAATTGGATGAGATGTCAATCCTCGACGGACTTCCCATTCCGAAAGATAAAGCGGTGAGTTGTGTTTTTCTTCCTGTTTAATCAACTTATTTATTTATGTGTATTCCGAAAGTTGTTGAGTTGCCTTCTATTCTGATGGAGCAAGCTGGATTGAGTTGGTCTCAGATTGCAGTTTATGTTAGCAGAAAATTTCTGGGTTACATTGCCATAGTTGTTTAGGGTACGTTTGTTTTGGGATTAAGGGGGTCGTGAGAAGTCATGATTTTGAAATCCTGAGATGTGAAAACCTTGATGAATAGTAAAAGTGTGTGTTTGTTTTGGGATTTTAGTAGGGTAAGATATTACTTTATGTCAAATCAAAGTGTGATAAAGATTGATTTTATAGGTATAATAGATATTTTATGAGTGTTGTGTTGGAAATAGTAATAATAGGTTTAATAGGTATTTTTAGGTGTGGATTGAGTTTGAGATATGAAATCCGGATGTTACATCCCAAACTCGTGTAGAGACGTGATCGCAAAGTCCTACGTCCATCCGTGCTAGTCGCAAAACAAACATACCCTTAGAGAAGTGTATTTTAGAAAATGGTTGGAAAATTTTGTTGGTTTGGTGCTGTTTACTTGATCGGCTACTTGAATTTAATGCGCTTATTTTTATTTTTTATTTTGTAAAATTTAATGCATTGTATATTTTTAAATTGAAGCAGGATAGTTGTTATTTATGAGGCTCCATTGCTTCATCTCAAATACTGTCATATATGGCCTCTAATTAAAATTTGGATTTTATTATTGGCTATATTATGTTTCTCTATTTTCAACTTCCATATGTTTTCTGAAGCTCTTTAATTGAACATTCAAGATTTGATTCACAAGGCTTAATTTTAGACGCTTTTTCTTTAATCCACATATGTAAGGTTTCACTTTTTTCTATATGTAGCAGTAGATAGTATAGCCTGATGACCTTCTACATGTGTGGGGAAGCCACTGTGAACTTCTCAATCAGGGAAGGTTAATATGTGGTGAATTGCTTTCCTTGCATTATAAACTACTTATGTGGTACTAATTTGTTAATTTGGGGAAGTGCTGTATGGTATACAGTAAAAATGACTTTTTGAAGAAGCTTCCAATTCTACTTGAGAAGGTCAGAACTAATTTTTTGTGTACATGAGGATATTTCTATGGATAGCGTAGTCTATGAAACTCTGGAACTCTATTGCTTTTCTTTTTGGATCGGGCAAAAAGTGACTCCAGCTCTTGACCTCATGGTTTAGGTAGTGAGACTCTAACCACTTGATGGACGATTTTGCTTATATTAAGGCAATTGAAAGTTTAACTTTGTCTTGTGCGGCACAATCTTTTTGCAGCTTTCATGTGAAGCACATAATAATAACTTATATTGCACGGAGGCATGTTTTTATGTAACTGAAATGAGTTCCAGAAAAAAGGTGGCAACATTATTGTACATTGTAGAACGACTACAAGCTCTCATATGTGGATTTTTATGTTAAATGTTCACTATCAAGGAAAATTCACGGCTCAAAGGTGGTTGACATGCTATTTTCTTGACACTCAATGTGTACTATAGACATAATTATGGAAGGACTTTATTCTCAATTGCCAGTTGTCTTAGTCTCTTACGGAGTGAAGAACCCTGTATGACCATCTGTGAGTTAACATTGCTGCAATCCCTGTCTAGAAAAAGTGTAGATCTATGTCTCAGCCTAAGCCCACCAAAATTATACTCTTTACTCATTTGCATTGTGTTTGCCATTTGTCTCTTTTGCATTGTGTCTCCATGTTGGCCATTTTCAACATCCACTTCAATCTACTCAAGATTTAACAATTTTTTCCATAATTGATGAGGTTTGGATTATTGAAGGTCAAATTTATTATTTTGCTTCATGGCGTTTGCAGTATTTAAAGGAAGAACTTTCGAGAATAGATGAAAGTTGGTCTGCAGCTCGCTTTGATTCGTTACCTCATGTTGTGCATATATTGACATCAAAAAACCGTGAAGTGGAAGTGCAAGTCCTAAAGGAGCAAAGTGATATCATTGAAGAAGTTGTTGACGAAGTTGTTCATGCGTATCATGGTGGCTTTAACAAAGCGATTCAAAATTATTCTCAGGTTTGTCAGTAGTTACTTTTATGGATTCTGTAATGTGCGACTCCTGGCAAAAATGCTTTCCAATTATGTCCATGTCATTCGCTTAATTCTGTCTCCTCATATGCAGCTGTATTTTTTTAGCTGCATGTCAAGGGCTGCGCTTCCTAACTTGAGTTTGATTTATACTCCCTCCGTCCCACTTCCCAGGATATATTTCGTAGGTGGAGTGACACACATACTACGAAAATGAGATTGAATATGAGAGAGTTGAATAAAAAAAGTTACTTTATTGACTTTTGTGAGTGTGAGTTGTTTCCTTTTTTGGGGAGCGAAATTTATTGTGGGACGTCCCAAAAAGGAAAATGTGAAATTTAAGTTGGGACAGAGGGAGTAGTTTTTTATGTAGATGCAGAAACACATAAGTAGGTCTAAAAGGTTTGCAGTGTTTTGGGAATGCATTAGATGCAAAGCTAGGTGTTTCACCTAGTGATTGCAAACCCAATGTCATAGTTGACACTTGTAATCACATAATAAAGATAGTATGTCAGAAAATAAGAACTACAAGTTATAAGGATGTTGGCTCAAGGCATATGTGAAGAAAACTTGATGGAAAGTCCTTTTTACTGGATCTTTTTCTTGGCTCCACTGTTTGATTAAGGGAAAATTTGACTTGCATTTCTTTTCAGCCATGTTAAAGGAAAGTAGCTTTCATGAGGGAACACTGAATAGGTTAGTGAAAGAATTTTGTAGGGTACTTCTCGAAGACAATTGTAGTTTAATAGAAGCAGTTAATGCTTTAAAGCACTTATAAATGAAGAGAAGGGGTACCATGCATTAGTGTTTGAACAGCATATATTCTGAGAAAATTAGATCAAGATCACAATGATTTAACAGCAATATATTGGCCTCGAGGAGACGTAGTCCATTTGCAAACCTTATACTAAAGTTGTTTTATCCATTTTTTATTACTTTTGTGGCCTTGAAGAAGTACATCGGTGTGCTCAAGTGATTTGACAAGCGTCAAACCGAATTCTGATTGTTTCTTGTTTCATAAAATTTGGAAAAGCTGATGTTAATGAGTTCATTTGAAAATGTTTCTCTAATTTATGCAATGTAGTACTGCTGCTAGTACTTTCTCCCATTTGATCTTGGTCGCTGCATCCTACTTCCTTGGACATTGCAGTCCTTTCACATAGTGGAAATTGTAGCCTATCGTCAACATTTTTTTGGTGAAGTTTATATATTGTTCCTTTTATGAAATTAGTTTTTCTGAGTTGGAAGACATTTTCCTTTTATAATATTAGACCTATTTTGTCATGCATGCATCATGTGTCAAGATTATCACTTATAAGGTTCCTTCCTTCAGATTTTGCGGTTGTTTAGTGAATCTGCTCAAAGTATCGGGGAGTTGAAGGTTAATCTAAATCAGGCTAAGACACTTCTAGGTGCTCATAATAAGCAATTGCATCAGTTATGGTATCGTTCTGTTACTTTGCGGCACATAATCTCTTTGTTAGACCAAATTGAAGGCATATCCAAGGTCAGTCTGTTCCTTGTACAAATTATGCTTCATTCATAAATTCAAATACATTTCTCTTTTTATGTTTTGTGCTTTAAGCTCCACTTGGCAGTGGGACAAAGAATGAAAAACCAACTTGTCGTAGACTTTTGTATATCTATTGCCTGATACTGTAGCTATGTTCCTTTTCTGGCATTCTAATAGCGTGCATATTGAAATGCCAATAGAAGCAGAACTAATTGCAGAACTATGTTCATTTCAACTGGTATTAACCATTTGGTTCCTACTTCCTGCAAGGTATGCTTTTGTTGTTGCTCACTTCTCTTGTACTTTAACATGCACAGGTACCAGCTCGTATTGAAAAGCTCATTGCTGAAAAGCAGTTTTATGCAGCAGTGCAGTTACATGTCCAGTCATCTTTAATGCTTGAGAGAGAGGGCCTCCAAACTGTGAGTTTGTTTTTTAGGCAAGATTTTGTTAATTTCCAATGAGTTACTCCGAACTGTGTGTTTTTTTTCCCTTTTCTTTCAAACTTATTAGACAAGATTTTGTTAATTTCCAGTGGATTACGTCAAATTGAAAAGTTTTACACCATTGGGACACACTCACTGGATATTCTTATTACCAGCCTTTCTTATCTGTTAATATGGAAAACTATGGTGACTGTGTTTCTTCTGTCACCTTGATTTAAAAGTATAGCAGGATAATTTTTCCAGCAGGGTGTTGGTCTATATGGTTAGAGAGGAATAATAGATTTTTTGTGGAGTGTGTCAAGAGCCTTTGAGGATGTTTGTGTAGGCTGAAGTTTAGAGTTAGTCTGGGATTCCAGCTATCTCGGATCTTATGAGGGATTGGGTATTAGCCATTTCTTTAATGGTATTGTAGCTTGCTGTTTGTATCTTGAGAGACATCTCAACACTCTTCTTTTATTATTAATAAAATTAAGTTTCTTAAAAAAAAAGGTCTAGCCTATAGACTATAACTTCTTAATCTATTTAACTTACTTTGGTCTTGGAGTTTCACTGAGTCATTTACATTCCTCATCAATTTTGAAGTGAACATCTTTTAAGCAAAGTAACAGATTTGGAGTGAGCCTTTACCTAATTTCTCCTGAAATTTTTGAACATGTATATCTCTGCTATTTCTTAGTTACTACAAGCCCTTTGAAAGTTGCCTATTTTGTTATGATCCACCCACTTTACTCATCCTATTAGGCATAGCCCACTAGCATGAAATCTTAAGGTTACTCATGCTTCAAATGGTTTATATGTTGGAAACCAGTCTGTTCTTTGATTTTGAATTCTATAACTATATTTTCTAGCTCATGTTAAAAGAAAAGAAGGTGTTTCTAATCAGGAACTATCTGATGGATAACGATCTACCTGGCTTAGGTTGGTGCTCTTCAAGATGTTCGGTCTGAATTGACAAAGCTACGAGGAGCAATTTTCTATAAAGTATTGGAGGATTTGCATGCTCATCTGTACAATAAGGGTGAATACAGGTGATAACTAATCTATTTCCAGTCAATAATACTCTGAATATGTAAACCCTTTCGCGACTCTCTGTGTATGTATATATTATAATGTGCTGACAAAAGCTGGACCTTAAGGCTGATGGTAAATTGTTAATTGCGTTCAACCAGGTGAGTTAGCTCACCTGGCCACCGGGCTCCTCACTTGAGTGAGTGACCCGGGTTCAATTCCCTTTGGGAACGAATAGGAGGGAGATATAAGGTTGGTTTGGAGATATGAGTGTATGGAGACTTGGTGTACTAACTTCTAACTACTAACCACTAACATTTACCGATCAAAAAAAAAAATTGTTAATTGCGTTCACACCTTGATAAAGCTTGCATTTCATTTTGGCTTAATTATCAAAAGTGGCCTTGCACTATTTTTTAAATTATAGCACAAACCTATGGTCAATAAATGCCAATCTTTCAACCTGTTTTCTTTTCCAATACTGTCACACATGCACAATTGTGAATCCATGTGGGCACTGAGCGGTCAAATTACTAAAATATGTCATCTATACACTTTACAATTTTACAATTATTCGAATTCTATCCCATTGTTTAAAAATTTGTTAATTAAAATGTCAAAAAACTTAATAAATATGAAAATAACATTTAATAAATCTAAAATTTATTTAAAGGATGAAATTGAGAAAAAAATATGTAAATTATTTGGATAAATATGAAATTAACATTGAACTTTTGAATAATTTTTTTATGAGTACAAAAATTAAAAAAGGTCATAAAATGCTAAAATCCAATTTACATACGTAATTTTGGGAAAAAAAGCACATTAGTCCCCTGTACTTCCATTTTCTTTTATCGTTGCCCTGGCCATCTATTTTTACCTGTTTTATTATTTTCATTTATTTTTCCTATTATCTAAATATTTTTCTTATTTTATTCACTTATTTTTTTTAAATGTTAAATGATTCCTAGTTTCTTAGTTATGTTTTTCATATTTATTAAATATTTTCCAGATTTTAATTAACAAATTTCCAAAAAATGGGCTAGAATTGTAACAAATGTGAAATTATAGGCCTTCTCTTACATGAATAATTTGGCCAATAAGGACTGATGACTCCACGCCCCATGGATTATTGGAGTCCTGGTTGCCCATGTAGGGAAGGGAACAGTGGAAAATTGGTAGGAGTGTGGTTTACTGGGTTTAATTTTTTTTTTTTTGGGAAGATTGTGCATTTATTGACCAAAAGTAAAAGTATGTGCTATTTAAACAAAAGTAGGAAGCATGGACTATGGGCATTCTCTTATAACTAGGGCTTCTGTTTTATTGGTTTTATCATTTTGCATATATTTATCTTGTTTGGCTATGAGGAAGCTGATTTCTTCTTTGAATTCCACCTTTCCTCGTGGCAGCTCAGTTGTCTCAATTATAAATGAAAGCGATGATGCAATTCCAACTTCTGCAGCTATTACATATTCCACGAATTTTTCACATACTCTCTCTCGAAGAACCAGGTCGCCACATGGTACTGGGGATGGATTAAATAGACCCGGTTCAGTGGATGGAGGGTGAGATAATCTTATGTTTTTAGATGCAACGCTGAAACTTATGTTCATCTATGTAGTATCTTGGTCTGCTAGAGTTCCATTTGATTGACCGTCTCTCTGAGATGCATTAGATTTATCACGTCTCCGGAATTGTCTTCATATTGTTATCATGCCTTACCAAAACTACTGGCATGAGCATCCCTACTGGTTAAGAAGGCCTTTTATGTTTGTAGACATTCTCCCGATATAACAGCATCCTTTAGTTTTTCTCCAAGAGATTAGTTCATTCTCTCATCTCCAAGTTGATAAAGTGAAAAAAATGTGCTCCTTATTTAATAGTATTAATACATATTGTTTACCTTTATAATATTGGGCCACAAAATTTGATTTCAAATGAGTTATCCAAGAAACAGGTGTTCAAACCTCTAGTTGGTCTTGATTTATTTTTTTAATAAGAAACATAATTTTATTGCTCAGAAAGAATATGGATGAGAAATCCCTACAACATTACAAAGAAGAGAACTACAAAGCAAGACACAGATTCCTAGCTACATCTGACAAAGAGAAGCCTAGAAAGCAACTTTAAATTTAACCCTATCCCATAGGTCAATTAAAGATTCACAACTATCATCAAAATCCTGTTATTCCTTTCTAACCAAATTAACCATACAACTGAAACAACGCTTCTCCATAAGATTTTCCTCTTTTATTAATCAATCCTCTTCCTCTTGATAAATTCCAAACTAATAAATATAGGCATAAAAATGTCAATAGGATGTTAAACTTCGATTTCAACAGCCCTTTTCCTTTTCCTTGTTGGGACATGCATCATTTGTTATTATGCCCAAGTAAATTCTTATCTAGATAACTATTTGATTGAATTTGCATTTTGCACTAGTAAGGTGGATATGAAAATCTCATTGATTGTCAGACTCTTCTTCTGATGTTTTTGTTTTTTCTAATTTCTGCATGTCAGTTCATCATTTGATGGCCACAATGACGATGGTCCCTTGGATACGCATGAGGATGCTGCATCAAATGGATATACTCCTATAGTGAAGGCAAATGGCGGTGATACTGATTCAAGGGATGCAAGAACTCTCTACCGTCAAATTCCCATGTGGCTCTCTGATTCTACTCCTGATGAATTCGTTGTATGCTGCTAATATACATTACATATGCAGTTGTTGAACATAAAAATGTTTATCACGTCCATCAAGATGAATTGTGTATGCAACATTATTGCAGGAAGCATTGAGAAAGAGCAGTGCTCCAGTGCATGTTAAATATTTGCAGACTCTGGTCGAGTGCCTGTGCATGCTTGGAAAAGTTGCTGCTGCTGGCACTATAATATGGTATGATGTGAAGTTTGATACTTAAAAAATGGACATGCCTTTTCTAAACGGGTTTGCAACGTTAATTTAGTTAAAGTTCATGTTTTGGATGCTATCCAGGGTGCAAAAACAAATGTTTAAAATTTTCATATAGTTTTTTTATGAAATAAAAACTTGGATATTCTACCTCTTGTTTGCATGGCTGAGAGGGAAGTTCATTTTCATTTTGGTTTGCCAGATGTTTCCATGAATGAAATGACTTTTGTGATATAAATTGAAAAAGTACACTGCAGACAGATATTCTATCAAAATAAATTGCGTTAAAATGTATACTATAGTAAATAACAAATTGAACTCAATATTTACTTCTCTTATCCAATTAGAGCCAGAATTAGCAAACAAATGTCTCTTTGTTATAGAATTTTTTTTTTCAAGTAATCTACTGCTTTTTATTGAAAAAATTGTAAGGAATATTAAAGGTGAGGACACGATATTGAATATCTACCATATGATAAACCTCCTACAGATCCTCTAGAAAACAATTGTTACATGACTATTCTTTGCCACGAATAATCAAAATGTTGACTTTTTAGTGTATAGTTTCCATTTTTAGTTGATATGGGGTTGGGAATTATCATGGAAAACTGGTATCACAATGGACATTAAAGTGGAAGTTTCTTATTTTGGAAGAAAAGATAGATCTTGTATTAATAATTACAAGAATATCAATGTGATGGCGACCTACATATGCCCCACACAGCAGCATTGCCCTGGAGCACTCAGATGTTATCAGATAAGTTGTGGTTAATTACTCCTTATTACCCTGAGGCTCACGTAAAGTCATATTATAATAATGTGGACATCCTGAGTCTTGACCCATCTATGTGCTATGCTTATTTTTAATAAAATGTTTATAAAATTGAGTGGACATTTGTTAATTCTTACTTTGTATTTATCTCTGATGAGGAACTGGAATGGAGATTAATGATTTGATTGGAAATGACATTTAATCATGACACAAAAGCTTATTATCATCCCCCTGTCCCAGGGTAATAAGTACCCTCACTTTTGCACAAAAATTAAGAAAAAGTTTCTTTTTGAGTAAAGTAGTAGTATATGAGTAAATATGTGTACATTTTTGTGAGTGTGCAATGTGCATGCAAGTCAATACATCCTTATTTGGAGTGTGCAAATTAGTGTGGGACGTCCAAATAAGAAAATGTACAAATTACCCTGGGACGAGGGATTATTATTATTATTATTATTATTTTTGGGAGAGGGAGGTGCTGGTTGGGTTCAATGCTCAATATCTTATGTATAGTTGTTGGATATCCAGTTTTTTGCTACTTTCTGTTGATATAATCAGAAGTTTAGTGCTTTACTGGTGTATAGCTTGTGTGGATGTTGCTCTTTTTTTTTTTTTTTTTTGACTTTTAATATTCATATTAGAAAACATAGCCACTGACACATTTCATTTACTGAAAGTCATTTACAAATGCTTGATAAAGGAATCAGATTAGAAATGTTGTGTTGTTATTACCTTTCTTTCGACATACTTGTGCATGTCATATTTCTCCATTCTGATTCAAGTGGGAACTCCAGAGCATTAAGCTATTTCATTATTCATTTTGATGCAGCTCTTTGTTAATTCTCCTCATATTCTGATTCTATTCTTACGTTTTCTGTTCACAGCCAGCGTCTACGTCCCACAGTCCATGAGATTATTACTACCAAGATCAAATCTCAGGCAGGACGTATCAATGGGACAAGACTTGGTCTCGGGCATTCTACCTTGCCTATTGCTACAGGTCTGCACTATCTTAAAGGGCAGCTGGAGATTCACCAATTGGCAAAACAAAAACGCCAGAATGGGGTATCACTCACTGGAGCTCTATTAGCAGTCAGCCCTGTCTCACATGTTATGTCTCCTTCTGGTACAGCCCAAATTTCTGTGAAGGATCTACTCGATACAGTATTGGATACTGTTGTTCGGATATTTGGTATGATATTGAAGTTAAGTTTCTGTAGCTTATAGTTATATATTTCTGTATTCCGTTGCCTCATCTCCTTGATAATGGGACGACTATCAGAAAATCATGTTATTGTTGGAGAGCTACTTGAATCAAAATCTTCACAACAAGTTAACTTGAACACTCCGAAATCAATGGCTGCTGATATCAGTTGGAGTCATGACTCCGATGCTTCTCATGATACTGGAGGCTACACAATTGGCTTTTCCTTAACTGTTCTACAGGTATTTCTTTTACACTTTAATTTGGATTTTGTGTTTCAACATAATGTGGTGGGAAATATTGAGTGCAACATGCTCGTCATTGATAATGAACCCCCATACATGTGATTGTAGAGCGAGTGCCAACAGCTTATATGTGAAATCCTACGAGCGACTCCTGAAGCTGCATCTGCAGATGCCGCTGTACAAACAGCTAGACTTGCTAGCAAGGTCCCCTCTAAAGATAAGAGGCAAGTGAAATAGTCGTTTTTTTCCATTTTCTTGCATCTTATAGACTATAGTTGTTTCCTCTTTTGGTTTTATCTTCATTTTTGTTTTGGGGTTTTATTCTGGCGTCCTCTATTTGTACCATTATACTTGTGTTGTTCTGTGTTTCGACAATTGATTCAGTGATTTCTCATACCCATCTAACAAGACTTTTGCTTGATCTTAACCCACACCCACCCACACACACACACACACACACACACACACAAAACGTGCAGCAATGAGATTCTTGCCTCATGTATTATGCATCTACAGACATGTCTGATTTGGCTGGAAATATTAGAATTTTGCTTTTTACCCTGCTGTATTGGCACACATTTGATGATGTTGATCAGTGTTAAAAAAGGTGATGAGTAAAAAAAGTTCATGTAACTATTTGCAGGTGGATAGCGGTTGTGTGTGATTTTTTTCTAATAGACACTATGCAGAGTTGGTTGGGAAAGGGCCTATTTTGTTGAAATGATACTCCCCTGCATCATTCTTATGTACATTTGTTGTTGTATAATTTTATTTGCTGTTTGAACACATTTTAGTCCACTCTGTTGCAAAGTCATCCTCTCTATGTTATAGATAGCTATAATGTGATTTGATGAATCATTGTCGATCAATGCTCCTTACAGGGATGGAGCAGAAGATGGTCTTACCTTTGCATTTCGCTTCACAGATGCTAGTGCTTCCATTCCTAACCAGGGTAAGGAGAAATATACCAGTGGAATTCTTTGCAACCGTTAGAGCTTTTCTTCACCTCACCTATTTGTGGTTAGCCAAGTGGAGGTGTTGCTTCCTTAATTACCCATGGTTTTTAGTACTGGTATCACTTCTTGATGGTTTCACTTACATGGTTACACATCCCTGTATAAGTAATTATGGATACTGGTTCTCTATCTAAGAAGCATTCAACATTTTTCTGAAATGATATAATCTAAACAAAATGAATTATTTGTTCCTAAAGACGCTATTTTGATATTAACTCTTTTCTGTTTGATTTAAATAATCAGTTGCAGCCTTGTAGGATCACAATAGAAGTGGTTAAGTTCCTTACATGAGTATTTAGAGTTTGTACAAACTGATTATCATACAGTAGCATGAGAATGCCATCCTATTCATTAATATGGAAGGAGATGCTGACTTCTGATAATGCTGCTTTTTCTCAAGTTCATTTACATTATGGTGGTTTAATGTAGATGTTGCTCTGACTAACATGCATGGAAGCAGGTGGATGTAGAAGCCTTATTTCTCGTAAAATGGAGGAGTCTGTTTTGGTGTTGAATGTGGTTAAATTTAGAGTAGCTTCATTGGTTCGAAAGCATTAAGAGTTTAAGATTCTATGTTGTCTCCGATTTGTGTCAAGATTGGAGCATAGCCATATCTTAACAGGGTATCTTGTCCGCTGGTTATTGTTTTTTTTTTTTTGATGCAACTGGCTGTTATTGTTTTAACGTGTGTTTGGTAAAGTGTTTCTGTTTCTTATATCGCCTGCATGCCTGTATTCATTCCCTCCATATTTTGTTACTTTCTGCATTAGTATCTGCTGTTTTGATAGACTCCAATGTATAATTGTACAATAAATACTTTTTAGGAGCTGACCGATGGAGGAGGGGAACAAATGTACAACAAGAAGGTTATGGTACTGGAGCTGTTTTACCTGAACAAGGGATATATTTAGCAGCATCAGTGTACAGGCCAGTTGTTCAGGTACGCCTATGCAGTAGAGTTGAAAATTAAGTGAAGTGCATACTTATCCATTTTCTGGGGTGCTGTAACTAGAGCACATGATTTATTTTCTTATGCTGGCCTTACATGTGCAGTTCACTGACAAAGTTTCATCAATGCTTCCTCAGAAGTTTTCCCAACTTGGGTGAGCTATTCAGCACCGTTATTGAAACTTGCAGTGTTTGATAGCATTGTTTTGTATCAACACAGGTTATCTCTGTCAGACATAAGCTGAAGTTGTAATTTCTCACATCTCAGATATAAGATTAAATTCTCTATAGCTGGTGAAACTTTCAGTTATCAGTGACCAGAATTATTTTTGAGCCTCTAATGAACTCGTGAGTGGCATAAGTGTTTGGGACAAACAAATCCTGCTTCTTGATATTGAGTTGTGGTGCTTTCTTTTCTTGAGGTTCCAGAACATTCTTTCTTGTTACATGGTTTTCTAAAAACCTCCTAATTTTGTTTTCTGTTTCATGAAATCAATCTTCTTCCCCCAAATGTTTCCTGTGCCCTTTGTCTTCAGTAAATTGTGTTAGCTGTGCCATACTGATTTATAATTGTTAAAACTCTGAGCAAGATCTTGTATCTCTGATTCTGTACTACTATTATTTCTATGCTTCTGTATTCATGCATCTTTTTGCTGACCTTTTACTTGCTGTGACAAAATTTTGCAGCAATGATGGATTACTTGCATTTACAGAGAACTTTGTGAAGGATCACTTTTTACCAACAATGTTTGTTGATTATCGGAAAAGTGTACAACAAGCCATATCAAGTAAGTCTACAAACTATTTTCTTTTCTGCTGATTCCTGATGTTTTTGAGTTCCACTCTATCTATAAATCTTTTTGTCCATCTACATATGCTTTGATTTTTTCGTCTGCAAAATGGATGTGCATGACTTCTGTGCTTTTTGACACTAGGTAAATGTGACATGAAGTACTGTGAAAGTTGCCTTCAAAAACTTAATCCCCTAATTATCTAAAAGGTGCAATACGGAAGTTTATTATAAGTATCATTAGAAATTTATTGTGTACCAACTTCATTGCTGCACATCATGAACATACTGAAATTTATCTCATACTAGAATATGAGATAAAATATTAGACATCTACCAATATTCAGGAAAACATAGTTGTGTCTCTGTTCGTCATGATAAATGAATTTGTTACCGGTGTCCTGATTGCATTTTTGATCATATCTAGGCTTAAATGAATGATCGATGTCATCCTGACCAAGTGATTGACAGTGACTGGTTCTGCCAAATGTTTTTGACTGACAGTTATTGTAGTTGTTGATCCCATCATTATGATCTTATCTCTTTTGTACTGGAACAACCCCCCCTCCCCACAAAAGAAAAAAAAGAAAAGAAAAGTGGAAGGCACACACACGCACGTCGCACTTTCGCCGTCAAATGAAAAAAAAAAAAGGTCTGGCTGATTTAACTTGTTATGCAGTGATTCTCTGGGTTTTAAATCTGTCAAGTACCAATTGTGACTCTTTCTAGTGCATTTATCATGTTCTTTGCATGTTGTAAATGTGTCTTGTGTCTGTGTTTGCCCATCATAATGCATATATATATATATATATATATATATATATCTGTTTGTGAAGATCACAGGAAGCATGTAAATTGCCTATATTTATAATGAGAACAAATTGTCACTCATCATGGCAGTTCCAATAAGATTAAACATCTGAAAAGTTGATGGTAGATAGTGTTCTTGGTTTGAATGATTTGTTTCTGGGTCCTTTATAAATAATTCTAAACATGAAGAGGAGCTCATGGAATTTAATTGATACTCCTCAAAATATGACTTCAGATTTTCTCCAATAAACAGGTCCAGCAGCATTTCGCCCACGAGCTAATGCAGCTGCTTCATACACTCCATCAATTGAGAAGGGACGGCCTGTTTTACAAGGGTTATTGGCAATTGATTACTTAGCAAAAGAGGTATTGTTCACTACATAGCAGACGTTCTATAAGAATAGAAACACGGAATTTCTTTATGCTCAAATCTTCTACACCATTTATTAGGTACTTGGGTGGGCTCAAGCAATGCCAAAGTTTGCTGGTGATCTTATAACTTATGTGCAAACTTTCCTAGAAAGAGCATATGAGAGATGCCGAACATCGTATATGGAGGTATTGTCGCCTTTGCCCTTTTCATATTCCAGAAGTTCATCTAATATGTGTACGCTTTTGTTAAACTTCTATATTGCCCATAGGAGTAAAGAACATACTCATACTTTCTCCTCACTTCTGTTGTTGATCTGTGACTTTTGCAACCATATCACGCTTTTATGCCTTGTTAGGCTTTTGGAGCTGATATTATATCTTTTGGTTGTTCTGGATTTTCTTTTGACTGAGTTGGCAATATGAGAAGACAGTAAAGCCTCTTAAGTCTGTTAAAGTTTGATTTTAAGATTAGTATTGTCTTCTTGGATCTCTGCTTTGTGGGCTATATCGGTAGTAAGTGGCCACCATATTTGTTTGATGAGATGGAAGATGCCATGTCAACCTTTTCCTCTTTATAGTAGCCTATAAACTTTTTTGTCTTTATAGTATTTTAATGATTGAAAAAATTTCGATAGAAGGGTTAGTGTGATGTTTTGTACTATGAAGCTTCACGGCTTCACCAATGATCTTCTTTAAGCATGAATTATTTCTTCTTGGTTTTAATACACTGATCTCTTCCTGTTTGAATTATCAGGCAGTTCTTGAGAAACAAAGCTATATGCTCATTGGTAGACATGATGTTGATAATCTGTTGCGTCTTGACCCAGCTAGTGCATCTTTACCAAATTCACTAGATGAAAGAACCAAAGATACATATATTTCAGATACGGAATCAACTGAAGTAGAAACGGAACTGAGTAATACACTACTGAATTTGAGGCCTATCAAGCAGGTATTAATGTCCTTGTCGGGTAGTCTCTGTATATCTGAATACAAATGGCATGTTAACTCACAGGTAAAATCTTTCTAGTGATCTTTCTAGTGTTCTTCTTTGGCTTAATCATCTGCAGGAAAACCTGATACGTGATGATAATAAACTTATTTTATTGGCTTCATTGAGCGATTCACTAGAATATGTTGCAGATTCAATAGAAAGGTAATTATAACTATCTTGTTGCTCTCATAATTTTGATTCATTTTTAGCTATTTTGCGTCTATCATCGCAAATTTATTTGGCATAATAACATAAATAGCAATAGAGTTTGACCTGTTTATTATGACGACTACCCAATTATGTTTGTAAATTACGAATACCCACCTGACAATAACTCAAGGAGGTATTTATCACTTCCAAAATAATAACAGCATCTTTCTGTAAATAGATCAAGTCTCTCAAGGTAGTGTTTTTTATTTGCCTTTCTTTATTTTTGTAAGCATTTTTGTATTTGGCTCTGCTCTGTTAGTTCATTGTGTTTTTGCCAATGTCACACACCTTCAGTTAGTCATTGTAGGTTTCATAATATCATGCAGTTGTGGTTCTCCCTCCATGTCCTTTTAATTGATTTACAGTAAACAATTTGTTGTAATTTGTCATTTTTAAACTACAAGAATTGAAATTTTTTCATCCAACTATACCCCTGCCTTTTGTTTTGTAGTTATAAGTCTACTCTTCTTGGAGTTATGGATTCATATAACTTTTTTAGTTCTTCAAGAGAGGGTAATGTAATCGGTTTAATTTGTATAGTTGTGCTTATTAGATACTCAGTTAATCTTTGTGAAACAACCTTAAATGACAGATTAAAATGAAACAGAGGGAGTATACAATTTGGGTGATTTTTTTATCAATCTTCTTTTAAGTTATTACATCATGGCTCGTTGATTTGATGGACAGCGTGGGCTGATGATTCCCATCTGAATTAATTTATTTTGCGTAATTTTGGCATATATAAATGTTGATTTTAATAAAATGGGATATTGTAGCTGGTTTTATATCTTCTGAAAAGTCCAAGTGTTTATGAACGTCAATTTTACCTGCAGTATTAAGTATCATTTAGGATCACTGGTGGCTATGTGCTAATTTTCTAGCATAAAATGCTGAAGTAGTTTTAAGATTTCAATCTCAGTGGTAACAAGTTTCTTCTCAAATGTTTCAGACAGCTGTTTCCAACTTATAATATGTGGTGCACTGATTTGAAAGATATCCTGGTTTTGGCTTGTCATTAGTGGATTAATTCAAGTCTGTAAGGGTATGTTTGTTTTGGGACTAGCACGGATGGATGTAGGACTTTGCAATCACGCTCTACACGAGTTTGGGATGTAACATCCGGATTTCACATCCCAAACTCAATCCATACCTAAAAATACCTATTAAACCTATTATTACTCTTTCCAACACAACACTCATAAAATACCTATTATACCTAATATTATACCTATAAAATCAATCATTCTCACTCTTTGATTTGACATAAAGTAACATCCTACCCTACTAAACTCCCAAAACAAACACACACTTTTACTATTTATCAAGGTTTTCACATCTCAAGATTTCAAAGTCATGACTTGCTACGACCCCTTAAATCCCAAAACAAACATACCCTAAAGTAAAATATGTTGGATTGTGTTGGATATAGTCGGTTGGCTACTTGTGTTTAATGCCAACTCATGCAGTGCCCATCTTTTGGTCACTTACATTCCACTCTGTATGAACATTAGGCTAGGGAAGTCATCTTCTAAAGCTTATGATCATGTGGAAGAAAATGGAACAAATAAACCCTCGCATCATGCTAGAACAAGCAGTTTACCTAAAAAAGATCTTGCATCATTTGCTGAGGATTATAGAAAATTGGCAATTGATTGCCTCAAGGTTCTGAGAATAGAGATGCAGTTGGAGACTATTTTTCATATGCAGGTATGTGACATCTGTATCCTCGTAGCAAAAAGTTGAAGTGTTAATGTACTTCTGTACATTCACAAGGATATTGTTTTTCACTTGAATAATTCCTGTTACCAACAATGTGATCTTGTGTAGGAAATGACAAAAAGAGAGTATTTGGATGACCAAGATGCTGAGGAGCCAGATGATTTTGTTATATCGTTAACTTCCCAGGTGAGATCTCATACTTGGAGTTTTCTGCTAATTAGTAAGCAAACGAAAATCTTTAGCAGTTTTACTTCATTCTTGCATCATCCTTTAATCCGAGGCACATATATTGATTTAGCTGAACAGAAACCTTCATTAGTCGTGTTCATTCATTTTTTCCACATGTAGGTGTGAAAATTACTACTCTCTCTGTCATGTAAGAATTTGCACCTTACGGGATGACACATTTTTTAAGAAAAATGTGGTTCATATATAAAGTAGTGACATATGGCTAAATATGAGTATAGGCTTGTGAGTGTGCATGCATATCAATGTTCCCTTTTTAGTAGTGTGCAAATTTGTGTGAAACGTCCAAATAAGGAAAGTGTGCAAATTCCTGTGGGATGGAGGGAGTATATTATAGGGATAATTCCTGAAATACATCTTTCAGTACAGAAATATATTTTGTAGAAAGTAAATGACTCAAACGTCATTTTGCTAATTGTGTCACAAAATTCTAAGTTATTGATTTAGCTGGCTTGACTAACATTATCTAAACATGAAGCTTGAAGGGGAGGAGTAAAATGTTAGATGTGAGTTAGTGTTAATGTCTTCATGCATGTTGCATGAGAAAAGATGATTGTGATTTATGCGACAATTGTGGTGAGGCCTGTATTTGTAAATTATTTTTATTTTTATTTATGCAACAGATAACACGCCGAGATGAGGAAATGACACCATTTGTTGCTGATGTGAAACGAAATTACATATTTGGAGGGATCTGCCCTATTGCCTCTAATTTGTCTATAAAGGTTTGCTTGTATTCAACTTTATGCTTGAGTAGTGAGAATGTGTGTGTGAAGTTTTATGCTTATGAGAAAAATCATTACTCTCCTTAGGCTTTGGCTGAAATGAAGTCCATCAACCTCTTCGGCGTTCAACAGATTTGCCGTAATTCAATTGCGCTGGAACAGGTTTGTGAGAACTTATTCAACATATGAATTTGAACTCTTATTTTTATCCGGTCTGATTTTCAATGAGCTTTTTCAGGCTTTGGCTGCTATCTCTTCAATTGATAGCGAAGATGTACAGATGAGATTAGATCGTGTACGAACATATTACGAATTGTTGAACATGCCCTTTGAGGTAAATCATCCCAAACTGCTGTTTTCTATTAATTTTCTCTTCCTCTTGTGGCCTTTTATATTTTTTGGCTGTTGATGACAATTGTGTTGCATTTCCAGGCTTTGCTTGCTTTTATTCAAGAGCATGAGCACCTTTTCACACCTGCAGAGTGCGTTATCTAACAGAACTTTTTAGAAAAAAATGACTTTCTTCTCTCCCTCCCTCCGTCATTAACCTTTTTTGCTTGTAGGTATGGGAAACTTTTGAAGGTCCAAGTTCCAGGGAGGGAAATCCCTGATGATGCTCAGGATCGTGTGACTGAGATGCTTCCTCGTTAAAGCCTTGAGCAGAGTACAATTGTAATTGTGGTTGCAAACGGAATTTAGATAAGAAACGAGGAAGCTCTTGATCCTTTCTTTCTCTGCGGAGGTTCCAGTATATATTGCTAGTTTGCATATATTTTGTGAGTAATTCTTTAGACGACGAATATGGGAATTGTTTCGTTCTTCATCTCGTGTACATTCAATTTTGTATTCCTGCTCTTTTGTTTGTTATCAAGGCGGATTTAGTTCCAAGTATATATGGGAAGTTATGAATGATTTGTTTGTAGCTAATTGTTTAAAATCAGATGATGTATTGTTCCACATTTGGAGATAAACGGTTTCTTGCTACAAATTCTGAAATTGTTTTTTTTTTTTTTTATCTAGATAAAAACTTGTATGAGCCCTGACCCTGTTAATTTGGATTTATTATCATTGTCATATATATAAATTATCACTATTAAAAAATTAAATATATATGAATAATAGTGATAGAAATTTAGGTGAACTCGAGTTCATAACAGATCTATTTTTTTTTATCTAATGTTATTTTGATTGTTTATGGTGTAAATTTGACTTGGTGTTACATTCTGTCAAAAAGAGAGAGTCATGTATACAGGGGTTCATTCAATTGTTCACTAGCAAGAGATTCATATTGAAATTCGAGCAAAGCTGAGAATGAAGTGATCCAAATGAATTACTCTTCAAAAACAAAAGTACTCGGGGTTAAAGACCTAATTACACTAGTGAAATGAAGAAAGACTCCAATTGAATGAATAAATTTAAAAATTAAAATTTTGAAGCACACAATAAAAAAACATACATTTCAAATTATTAATCATAAAGAAATGGGAGAGAAGGAAAAAAATAAAAGATATGAAAAATTGAAAGAAAGTAGAGATGAGAGATTTTAAATGATATAGTTTTGATGAATTTTTTTTTTTAAAATATGACTCAAATATAAATTTTTATATATTCATTAAACTTACTTGTAGAGAGTAGTTATTTTGTGTTAAATTAACGAATTTCAAATCCACTCGTCCAAACGGAGCCAAAGTATAATTTTTAAAGAGCAGGTATTATATGAAAATAGTTCATGATAAACTTATCATGAAATTATTTTAAAGTATCAAATATTAAAACAAGTGTATCAAAATATGCATCAGGTGTATCAAAAGTTGAAGTCTATATAGATTTAATTGACCTCAACAATTTCATACACCTGATGAGATTTTTGATACACATGATTAAATATTTAATACTTTAAAACTGATTTATGATAAGCTTATCATGAACCATTTTCTTACAAAACTTTGCAATTTTTAAATCATTTATTATTTTTAAATCAGGTTGCTGCAATTATTTTAATAATTTACTACTCCACTAGATTGCAGCAATTAGCTTTAGCCTCTTCTTTTGGGAAAAAACTGATAAAATTTCACAGATAAAACAAATAATAATTTCTATATACATCAACAAAATGTAGACAAAAACACTAGTCTTGTAACAATTTCGGAAAGCGTAAAATTATAAAGAATAACTCTAGTTTCTCTATACATTCAAAAAAATGTAGACAAAAATACTAGCTAATAAACGAGGGAAGCTATAATATAGGTAAGAAAAAGGCAGGATTCCACACGATCATTCTCCACGTACTTCTCCTCGAAACAATGCACTCAACCTTAGTGTCTTCTTGGCCAAATTGCGGATGTCCTCTCTACTCGACTCGTCGGAGATTTCGATCAGTTCTTTCAGCCCTCCACTGTTTATGAAATCTCTAGCATTTGCTTCTGCAAAACCAACCATGTACATTCTTCAGTAAACTTAAAAATCTATACCCTTGCACCAAACTAAATTGTGTATACTACATATACAAACAAGTTAAAATCGAACATACAAAACTTGAAAAATGATAAAGACATGCATAATCAATGTACTTATGTTTTCATCTAGTAATAAATAAAAAATTTACCATTTTGAGCTAGATGGCAAATAGAAAGTTCTATATGTCGTCTCGTTGAAGCAGATGCAGTGTTCAAGTTAGCAACCAACCACGATAGAACTCCATCTTCCATCAAACGTGAACGACCTCTCCAGTGGCCTAAACATAAAAATTATTTAGAGTTCATGCTCGAGAAAATACAGAGATCAATAACTAAGTCAAAGGTGGAATATATGATACCTTTCATGATTCTCCTGGACTCACACTTGGCAAAGTTGGCCAATCCCCTAGCAACCTGCGCAATAACGTCGGTATTGCCTGATCTTGTCATTCCCATGAGAGCTTTAATGGCTCCATCTTCTTTTAGCACCACATGTAAATTTTCTGCAATGAATATTTAAAATCTATGACTTGGGGGTATCACTCTTTTATACCAGTTGTACGGTGCAAATACATAACATTTTACAAAGAAAAATACTAATACTAACAAGCTAGTACCATTTAACAAAACAACTAATACTATTATTTTAAATACAGTTGAATTGCACAGTGCACTATGTGAATAAAAGTTTTCATCATGTCTAGGAATTTAATAGTTTTGATTTCAGATTGGATAAGTAAGTCAGCATGCAAAAAAACTGAATCCATGTAAGAAGAAAGCCGATGCGATGTTGCAACTTCTCAAGGTAATTAAATTGGAAGAAGTGTCTTAAAGTTTACCATTTCCACATAAATTTGCAATTGCCCCAGCCACCATCCGATGTGTTTGAGGATCATTGGTTTTGGAAGCAGCAATAGCGAGAAGTTTGGCACCCCGTTTGTTCATTATTAAGCTTTGATTCATTTCTGAAGACAAAAAAATAAAGTATGTATTAAGGTTTACTGAAAGAGCACCTTTCACTGCATAAACTGCAGGCAAACTTCACATCTTCAATATGAGTTGATTGAGAAGAAAATGAAGCAAGCATAAGTTTAGGAGTACCATTCATTGCCAAATTGGCTATGGCGCCAGAAGCAACCCTGAGTATCGTCATATTTTGTGAGGATTCGAGTAATGTGAGCAGTGCATCTAAACCACCTTCCTGGACAATTCCTTGCTGATTGATATCTGAAATTATGAATAATACTAATCAGATATCTTCTTTTATTCCAAGTGAACGTTAGCACACTTGAAGAATCTGAAACAGAACGGAACAAAATTCATGTTTACAGATTCTGAGAAATATATAGCAGGAAACTAAATACAGCTCAACGAAATATCAACCTACACGTACCTTCTGCCGCAAGGTTAGCCACAACTTTGACTGCATGAATTTGGACATCTAAATCTCCGGAATGCAACAATGCCAATATCTTTTGGAGACCGACTGCATAATTTAACAAATTCACTGAATAAAAAGAAAGATAGGAATAGTAGGTATTATAAACCCAAGAACAGAAGAGTGAAGAAATCAAGAACTTGCCTTCCTCACATATTTTCGTGATAGTATTCCTTTGGCTGATGATAGTTTCTCTTGACAGGCTAGACTTGTGTGAACTCTGAGGACTGGACAAAGCTGAAGGTGTTTTGGTTACATTTTCATGCATATAGGATACCTTTTCCTGTAAAATTTGCAGGTTTAAGATATAATATTAAGAATGGTTCAAGTAAATTGTATAAAGAGGAGACCATATTCACCTCATAGCCATCTTCACTATCTGGAATGCCTTTTATTATGTTACGGAGCTCCTTTTCAGCTTCTTTTCTTTGCCTTTCCTCTACTTGAAGTGACTGTCTCACAGCAAGAAGTTCACTTGCAAGTGTTGCCTGATAATTATAGTGGCTCAGTTTTAAAAAAGAAGTGGAGGTGTTGAAAAGTGAAATTAGAAGTTGGCATATTCCACTTGACTTCATACGAGCTGAAACAAAGTGAGGTAAATTCTGATTACCTTTTCTGATTCAAGATTTTTGTTCTCCAAGTTTAATCTTCGAAGTTCATTAACAGTGGTCTCGTGCAGCTGGTGCATTTCCTTCAATCTCGTTCGTAGCTCATCCATCTCTTTCTCTGCACTAATCTAGAACAGTGAAACAAAAAACTGATTACTGAAGGATATAGAACTTCACTATAGCAGGCATAATTGATCGCCCTCAATATCATTTAACAAAAATATGATAGAGAAATTCATAATGAAATGAAATTTGAATGGCTTCCTAACATAGAATAAGTACAAAGAACAATGGAGAAAATTAAAAAAGAAACTGTGCCATCATTATATGATTGTACAATATAGATCAAGATGAACCCTGGAAGAGAATTCATGAGGTGTCCCTACAACAGATTATAATTATTTATGCACGTTATATCCTGTGTATTTGCTTCAGAGAAAAGTAAGCACACTTTACCTGGGATGACTCTTGATACTCTTTTTGAAGCTTTTTCGTAGATTTCAATTCTGCTTCAATCTCTCCAAGACGAGCATGCTCATCTTCAAGCTGCTGATATAATAATTCTACTCTCTCTTCATACATCTTAGTAGTGTCAGAAAGTACTTCGCGGTATCTGGAGTTTTCAACCTGATTTTGCTGTTAATTGAAGAAAACAAAAAAATTGTAAGATTTTTCATTATCAGCGAAAAGTCTAAAATGATAAAATTTTGAACTGTTGTCAGTATTGACATTTGAAATCAAACGCTGCGAACAAAATGAACACAATAGTGGCTTCATCAAGGGACTCAAAACTCAAAAATCAAAATATATTCAGTGATTAACATGTAATTACCCACCTCTAATAACAGTTGCATATCAGCAATTTGCTTCTTCATTCTCTTTGTTTCTTCTTTGGCACTATTCTTATCTTCAATCTGCTTCATCAAATCAGCTATTTTTGCCTCGTACATTTTGGTCGTATCAACAATAACTTTCTGATATGTTGAGTCCTCTAGCTGCTTTTGCTACTAACAATGAAACAAATAACATTACCTCTGTAGAAGTGAAAAATCATACTAAGAGAGCAAAACAGGAGGAAGAAAGGAACGAAGATACTTAGCATGAAAGCAAGCAAGTATAATACTATTATTTACATCATACACTATGTTGGTGTCATTCTATAGTATTGTATATTTCATAACTTGCATTTTTCACACACTTATTAGCAAACATCATCACAAGTTATATACTTAAAAAAATTTATTCATTTTCCTGTTACCTTGTTGCTCTTTAAAGCCATCTCTACACGGGAAACCTCATTATGCATGATAATGTTTTGATCTTTCTGGTGTTTAAGATCCTTCATAGCATCATTCAACTTCAATTCCAAGCGAGTATTTTCCTCCTCCAAACACTGTAAATTAAATCCATAAGTTAGCATGAGCCAAAATTGTAAAAACTCGTCGTAGGAAGATCCAAGAAAACAATACTGAATTTCTAGAAGTACTAAACTTATCTACCTTGACATCCTTCTCCCTCTTTTCCAGGCGTGCAATCTCCTCAAGCAATAATTGGTTCTGTTCTTTCTGATAATCAAACTTCTGTAGTAACTCTTTCATTTTTGACTTGATCTGAGCATTCTCCATCTCTAATAACTACAATCAATATATGACATTGAGAACACATAACACATGAAACTAAGGTCTATTGTCCTTTCATACATCAATTCAGTTACTGATGAAAACTAAATTACCTTCTTAACAGAACTAAGAATTATACGTTGCAAGGCAATCATGAGAGAGAGAGAGAGAGAGAGAGAGAGAGAGAGAGAGAGAGAGAGGGGCAAATAGGAAAACAGAAACAAATACCTCGGACCTAGAAGCAAAACGCTTTTCTGCTTCAGCAAAAGAATCATCAAATTCTTGTATCAACTTCTTCATTTCAATCTTTTCATTCTCCCTCAACTTCTGTTGTCGATCAACCTCTGCAGAAAGATGATCAACTTGAGTCTCCAACTTCCTGCATAGGCTTTCGTAATCGAATTCTTCTTTCAGCTTTAACATGTTTACAACTTTCATGGCCTGCATAAATCAACCGTAAACTTATTTTTGGGCTTATATTATTAAGGTTCTAGACTCTATTGATCTCCAAAAAAATCAATATGGCATATGAAAGTGATTTAAGTTCAACATGAGAAAAGGGCTGAAAATGGATGTTCAAATATCCTAAATATTACACTATTACAAGATAGATAGTCGAGCCTTTCAAGTCAGAGATAGAAAAATAAACAAATATCAAATCATGGTTAAAGATAGAGTAAAATTCTTCATAGAATCTTCAACATGCCAACTCTTACGTATGGAATCTAGCATCCAATATAGTATTGAGGCTGTAAGGTAATCACGTCTCATGTGTTCTTACACATATATGACATGGTCAGGAAGAAGAATATACAGTTGACTCACCCGTTGACCAAACATTATTGTACTTGCAGTTTCTGCATGATGACGAGAAGATGGCCCGATTGTTATTATGAGTGAAGTTCTTGCAGAACCTGTTGCATTAAACTTGTATCATCACCCAATTTTTTATACAAATCTAGAATAACAACCCAATTTTGACATAGAGAGAGAAGGAAAAGATGCAACCTCCAAATGAATCACGAAGCAATCTAGTCAATTTTGAATCTCTAGTTGGTATATGAGGACTATTTTCTGCCAATGCATTTATGCACTTTCCTAGAGAAGAAAGAGAAAGATTTATGAATTTAGCCTCCTCAAGCAAATGGCCTTCACTTCCTGCAATAAGGAAAAGCCAAAGAAACTAAATGCATATAGAGAAACTCAGAATGAAAATAAACAATCATTTAAGTAAAGTACCCAAAAAATCCAAACAGAATTAATAAAGATAAATCATGGCCAGAAATTAAACTACATACAGTCCCTAAGCATTTTTGTGTGGCATGCTAGGCTGCTAAGTTCAGCTTCAGTTTGTACAAGGCAAACCTGATTTGTCAATTCGCTCAGATCCTGCAAGATCCACTATCAGTAGCTTGCTTTTTCGGATAGTTGGCGCTTGTCCTTGTCTAACGTCTTCTTTTCGATCTACTTCTTCTCTCTCTTTCGCAGATCTACGAATATAAACCTATAGAAGGGTAATTGTAAAATGAATCAACAGAGGAAGTGCTAGTTTGCACAACTAAAATGAATCGTACCATGAGGATTGCGTGGCTACGAGACGATTCTGTATTCATCTTTGTATTAGCTGCATGACGATTAGCTTCTCCAAGTGTCAATAGTTCGAAGAAGTGATCAAGACTACGTATTTTAACTATCTGAGCACCAGGTACTGATACTTCCCTGCTCTTAGCATCCTCCACAATCGGTATGTTTATCTTTTCCGGAGCGAGTAAATCTTGAATAGATTCCATGTATAGCTGTTGGTAACGGAAATCTACTTCATCACACACAAACCAAAATGACAAGAAAACAGCTTTTCCAGTCCTACAAGTTATCCCTATTTCGAGAGCTTTACAATATGTATGTGCCAAAACACTGCTATAATTAACATAGATCCCAAGTGACTGGCATGATATCAGTATTTCCATCCAAATGGAAGAAAAGTGCAAACAAGCACATAAATAATATCTGTTCAGAATGCTGTTTTCAGTCATTTACCAACATAGTGTTTGAACTAATTAATTGTTACCATTTTCTGCATCAGGAAATATTAAAATTTCTCAGGAAAAACTTGGAGAAGAATTAAATTATAGCTATTCATTCAAGTTCGATCCCGTACAATTTACTTTAAGAAATCAAACCCATGTCAGTCTGAGAAATACCGGCTTAGGAATATATAACTTGCAAGCACATACCTGCAAATAAGAAACTTCAATACTATCCGATGCAGATGTACCAGCAAATATGTCCTCTAGAGCTCTAACCATTATTCCACGCTCAGAAGCATCCTCTTTACCCAGCCTTCCGACGGTGTAAGTCTTTCCAGTGCCTGTTTGACCATAAGCCATAACTGTGCCGTTATACCCGTCAAGCACACTCTGCAAAAATAAATCATAAACCATAAAAACATATCATAAATCAAAACCTGCTTTTCTAACGAGCACTTTGCTTTCATAATTAGATAACAAATAAATAAAGAAAAAGTAAACAATGGAAGATTAACGAGCACATAAATGGAATGTGGGAAATGAACTGAGCACATAACATATGGTTCTTCAAGTACCTCGACAACAGGCTTTGCTACCACCTCATAAACCCGCATTTGAGAAGCACTTGCAGTAAATACCTCATCAAATCTATAAGACTCAAAACTCCAATTGTTTTTTCTCAACTTTAACCTTTTCAGCTGCATAATAGCAATTGCATTTTATTAATTCACTGATGAGACTAATTGCAGTATACCAAATGAAATGTAATAAAATACCTCAGGCTGAAGCTCCACACAGTCAGCATGATCGGCTTCAGAGAGATCCTCAGCATTTCTAGGTCGGAGTCTCACAGCAACTCTCACTCTTTCAGATTCTAATGGAATGAAAAAGGGGCATATCAAAATCGACATCACCCCAAATAACTCAAGGATATTATGAAGCATAATCATATCATATGGAACCATAATTAATAAGCAACTAATTTTTCTGATCTTACAAATGTTTCAAAACATCAACTTTTTAACAGTTATACCTAGTGTATATTCAACTAAAATTTCTGATGATCAGCCAGAAGGAAAATTTCCTTCATACAATGCTAGTTGGTCTTTCTTTTCCTCATGATTCCAAAATCCAACTCTCTTAACTAGTGCAATGAAAAGCACTTCAACATAGTACATACTGGCATTCGTATTATTAGAAAGAACCAGATCCCTCCCTTGCATTGCATAACAACAAAGATGATCCTTTCTACATTCATCTTTGCTATCCACCAAACACACAAAAATTTTCATCATTGAAAAGGCTAAAATGCCATGAATGTACAAATAAATAGCTGACTCTATGCAAGTGGTCATATCCATAAGCATCTATACGCATATAACATAGATAGATACAGAGAGAGAGAGAGAGAGAGAGAGAGAGAGAAACCTGAGTCAAAACCAAGAGGGAGAGAGCGGGTTCTTGAAGTGGGCGTGACAGAGCGTCTGGAATTAGCCATGGAAACTTTGGAGCGAACAGGGTTCAGCGGTCCATGTGCACCACCGCCATTGTTTCTCATTGAAGAACTCGAAGCAGAGGAGGAAGATGAAGAAGAAGGCGAAGGGGGCCTGTTTGAAGCCCTTCCCACATTTCCCAAAGAAGCCATTTTTACCTCACGAGAGACCACAAGAAACAAAGATCTCTCTCTCTCTCTCTCTCACGTTGTCAGTTTTAGTGAGAGAGAAACCGACAGACGGTGAGAGAAGGAGTGTGTGAGGAAGTAATAGGCTGAAGGTTCCAACATTGTGGCCGGCACGATTTCAACAACGTTCCAACAAAAGAGAGAGAGAGAGAGAGAGAGAGAGTGTTTGATGAATTCCCGCGTTGAGTTACCGTCTTCGTTCATTCGCATCTTAATCTGTGAAATAAAAAAGACATCTTTTTGTTTGATTTTCTTGATCCTTTTTGTCCGGTGGTGGTGGAAGAGTGATTCACTGTCAGGAAAATTTCATGCTGCTTCTGAAACTATCAACTTCAATTTTTATTTTTTTTTACCACCTAGGAGTATTTATTTTGTGAAATATGGAATAATTTCTAGTGGAAGTTATTTAAGCACAAAATTAGGATTTAATGATTTGAAAATTCTATTGTTGGACCAGATCTTTTATTTTCTATTACTTTAAATATTTGATTTCTATCAAATGTATAATAATTGCTCAAAGGGAATCAAAAATTGATGAGGCACACTTGCATATAAATTTCTACGGTAGAAATTTCCAAAAATAGATATATAAAGAAAACAAAATCACGCGCATGCGGAAGGAGGAGGAATGACGCGCCTGAAGACTAATCACATCCCATTTCATTGATTCCCCTTCCCCCCCCCCACCCCCGTCCCCCCCCATACGTACCCGTGCACAACCACCCCCTCTCCACCCACTCCTTACAAACTATACCTACAGTTAATTTTAATTGTTTTAGTTATTATATTAATTAAAAAATATATAATTAATTTTATATTATAAATAAATATTTATATATATAGTAACACACATTTAATTTTATAGTAACACATATTTAATTTTATAGTAACACATATTTGTTCTAATAGTAACACACATTTATCTCCCAATTTATGTTACAATATGGACAAATGTGTGTTACTATAAGGACAAAATATATTTTTATTAGAATAAATGTGTGTTTTATAATTTATTTATGATCTATTTAAATGTAGGTACATTATTTCATGTAATACATATGTTATTATATGGAAAAAAATTATTTATATAAAAATAAATAAATATTTGTGAATAGTTAATATTTGTTCATATAGTAACACTCATTTTTCTCTTGCATTGTGTGAAAATTTATTTATTCAATAAAAATAAATGAATATATGTAAAATAAAAACATTTTATAAGATAGTAACACGCATTTGCTCTAATAGTAACACACATTTGTCTCTCTTTTGTGCTACTATATGAGCAAATATATGTTACTATAGGACAAAATATATTTTTATCAAAATGAATATGTGTTCCTTAATTTATGTTACTATATAGGCAAATATGTGTTATTATATGAGTAAAATATATTTTTATGATAAATAATATGTGTTTCTTAATTTATTTTTCATCTCTTAAAATCTAGGTATGTTGTTTCATGTAATACATATGTTATTATATTAAAAAAAAATCATTTCGATAAAAATAAATAAATATTTGTGAATAATGAATATTTATTCTTAAAGTAACACACATTTTTCTTTTGCATTATGTGAAAAATTATTTATTCTATAATAACAAATGAATATGTGTACAATAACAACATTTTATAAGATAGTAACACACATATGTTCTAATTGTAACATATATTTGCTCTCCTGTTTGTGTTACTATATGGGTAAATATGTGTTACTATATGGATAAATGTGTATTATTATACTAATATAAATTGAGATTTTTTTTTAAAATTTATTATATAATATTATTTAATTTATTTTTAAATTTATAATAATTAATTGGACTTGTACCTGAGCACAGGGTCATTTATGTGTTTGGCAGTGTTTGTGTGTGTTAACAATTAAATTGAGACATTAATTCCTCGATGGGTGGGCGGGAGAGTGTGGGTGGGGGGGGGGGGGGGGGGGTTTTTACTTAAAAATTTCCAAAATTAAAAAATTGGGCAAATGGCGTGTGTCTTTTCAAGGGTGAGGGCGTGCGTGAATGTATAAACTTTTTTAATCTATTTTTGGAAATTTCTACGGTTCTAGAAGCGTAGAAATTTGTATATAAATTTTTGTCAAAATTAATAGATATCACTAATGAATAATAACGACTATAATAAAAATGAATATTTTATGCGTTCCGCGATTATCTTCTAATTTTTTATTTTGATCCATTTCATCTCAATTTTCACACTCTCGAAGCTCTACACATAATTTCCAAATTTCTATATATAAAAACACTCATTCTTTACAACAATACACCTTATTTTCACTTCATACATATTTTATTATTTTAAATTCACCTACCATAACAACATGCATTTGAAACAAAACAAGTACTCCATCAAATTCTAAATGACTGGTATTTTAGGATTTGATGTCTAATAATAAATACATCTTTGTTGTATAATTAGAATATTATTAATAACTGTTAGGTTTATATGGGTGAATAATGAAGAGAATGATTTATCATAAAAGAAAAAAAAGAATGTGATAAGAAAAATAAATAAAGATAATGTCAAAATTTTGAGAAATTTGGGAGAGAAGAAAGAAATATAGAAATGTGAAACATTTGCAATAGCAAACAAATTTTTTTTAAAACCACCCTAAAATATATATCAATCATTTGGGATGTGGGAATGTCTCTTAAATTAAAGATTTGTATTTTATATGCATCAGCTATTTAATTATAATTATTTACTGAAAATAAATGATAGTATTAAAATTTTAGTTGAATAGTACCATACATCTTTAAATTAATTTGGGACATTACATTAATTTCTCCTACTCTCTGATTACGGATTTATGTTTTTTTTTTTTTTTTTAAACGACAACATTATTATGCTAATTTAAACAAGAATGTTTAGTCAATTTATTAAACACTAAAATAGAATACTCCAACTAAAAGTTATCATGAATGAGTCAATGTATGACAGCATGAGTAGACGGCTGCCACGTTACTAAGATAACTAACTTCTTTAGAAGAAATTAATCAAAATAAATTACTCTCTCCATTCCCTCCCACAACACTAATGTTTATGTATCTAACTCACTTGATCACCGTGCTCCTCAAATGAGTGAGTTACTCGAATTCGATTTTCTCTAAGATCGAATAAAAGGAAGATATAAGGTTAATTTAGAAATATTTATAGGGTGTTTGGAAACTTGGTGAAATTAACTAATGTTTACCAATAAAAAAAATTAATTTTTATGTATCAAGTAATAAATTGGTTAAAGTAAGTGTATGTATAAATTTCAAAAGTAATTCAACTTTCAATCCTCTATAAATTTTCTAACGAATTAGTTAAAGTCAGCGTATGTATAAATTTCAGAAGTAATACACCTCCCTTTTGTAAATTTCGTAGATACACACTTATCGTGAAAAAAGAATAGTTAGTATTCAGTTAAATAATTAAAATAAAAAATAATAAAAATTTGTATAAAAATTTTTATGGTAGAAATTTAAAAAAATAAAAATAAAATAAAACAAATCCACGCGCTCAATAATGACATATCCGCCCAGAGAAAATGATGATTACACATGCACTAGTCCCTCCAGTCCCTCAATACCCTCCCTCCACACTCACACACATGCACCCGTCTAGTTCCATATATAAATTTTAGTTTTATTATTATTATTTTTTAACTGTCAAAAATTTAAAAACAAATTAAATAATATTATATAATAAATTTAAAAATTTGCTCTCAATTTATGTTAGTATAATAATACGCATTTGCCCATTTAGTATGTTGATGTAATTGTTTAATTGAGGATTTAAGTGGCTGTTATGATCTAAAAATTCCACCAAACAATAACAAGATAATTGTGTTCTTGATTGTATTATAGAGAGAAAGAGAGTTATGAGAGTAGAGAGAGAAAGTAGTTTGGGAATAATGAACTTAGAGAGAGAAAGAATGTACAAGAGACCTATTTATAGGTTTGCATGTAATGAGATGACACCTTATGAGTCTACTTGACTTTAGGTGCTAACAAGTGTCCTCAACACATGTCTTTACTCACTACTATACTTCTATTACATCTCTATGTCCTACTACATTACTACTGATTCCCTATATAGCTACTGTCCGTACTCTGGATTGAGCGAGCTTCCTTGCCTTGTGCTATTCCAGGTTATAGTGATGGTAGTGGACTTCAGCCTTGTCTCTTGGATGTAGGCGAGCTCCCCTGTAAGTGGGCGAGCTCCCTTGCGAGCTCTCTCTCTCCTGGTGTTAGTCAACTATTGACACGTCCTCATGTGTCTGGGCGAGGTCTGAGCGAGCTTCTCTACTACTCTGGGCGTTGACTGGTCAAAGTTGGCGACGTGTTTTTGGACCATGCAAGCGAGCTCCTTAGCCTTGGTTAACTAATCTCGTAATCATTCATTAATAGTTCGCCTATCAACATTTGCCCCCCAGCTCGTCCACATCATGATACTTCTAATATGTGGGCGAGCTGATTTGTCTCGGTGGGTGAGAACTCGAGTGTAGGCGAACTCCATTTCAGTGTGGTGTCGAGCGTCTTGGCGAACTACCAATGGCGGTGGGCATGCTGACGGGGCACAAAATTCGAGGCGTCGTGCACACCTTTCCACGCCTCATTTCCCGCGCACATCATGTCACTACTTTCAAATTTTCGCACATTGGTCCCTGAACTTTCTCCAATTTACACCTCGCCCATCTCTTTCCTATAAATAGGGCATTTCCATTTCATTTCTTACTTTCGTTTCTTCAAACTCTCGGAGCATTTTCCGGTGTTTAAACCTTTGCATTCATCGAATTTTCGTGGGATCTTCAAGGTAGTAACATTGATTCCACCCTTTTTCTTTAATCTCTTTCTTGCAGATTTTGTTTTTCCCTTTCTTCTTTTTTCTGAATTTCTGGTAATACTCAATACTTCCGGCGGACTTTTGAGTTTTCCGACCAATAGAACCCCAAACGCCGGCGACTTCAGAACTTTTAAGAACTAAATCAACCAAGACCTCACCCCCATATTTTAAACATGTCTACCAAATCTTCAAGTCACACTTTGTCAAACCGGAACCCCGAGAAGCAACCCATGACTAGCAATGAACCTATACCTCAAATGACTCCCATTATAATCGAGTCAGGATCTGAGGCAACCTTGGTAGCTCGCCCTGACTCGGGCGAGCTACTCGGCGAGGTCCGTTCTGAGCCTGGTGAGAGAGCCACCAATTCTGGAGGTGGCTCCGAGGAAGGACTCCGCCAGCTATGGGAAGACTATGACCATGCCCAAGAAGAGGTCAAGATGAGAGGGTTGCTAGTGGTAATGTGGAGGTCGCTGAGGGCGAGGAGGAGAAGGTCGCCGAGTCGGATGGTCAGGCAAGCGACCTGGTCCGTGAACTAGAGGAGGATGATGACGAAGAGGAAGAAATCACCTTGGACTATTTTCATTCTATTGGCTTTCCAGGTCCCCAACTTCCCGAGTACAAGGTTTCTACCGACATTGTACATGAGTTCGACTGGGCGGAGTATGTGGAAAGACACTTGGCGAGCTTCCCTCTACCCGAGCGAACTATCAGAGAGGCGGCTGGTCATTCTGATTACGGAGCAAACAAAATTGAGAGTGTTATCTCTGAATTTTCGCTCCCCAACCTCCGAAAGAAGTACCGCATCCCTCTTGACATTCACTTATATGCCCCCGAGAAGAAGGAGCGAGCTGACATGCCTCCACCCGGATTGACCACCATCAATATTCATACACTGGAGGCCGGGCTCACACTGCCCTTGCATCCGATCATTGGTCAGTTCCTGATGGATACTAACCTTACCATCACACAATTGACTCCCAATGCCTGGAGCAGCTTCTTGGCCACGTTGACCATCTTTGGTTTAGAGGGATACAAGAATCGACTGACCTCGGCCGAGATCAACGAGCTCTTCAGTGTTACCAAGCAGTCCAAGGAGGGCAAGGGATACTATTACCTGAAAGCTCGCCCGGGTGAGAAGTTTCTAGAAAGCATCCCGAACAAAATCCGCGATTGGAAAGAGCAGTTTGTCTTCATTGGTGGAGATTGGCAGGCTTCCACCAGTTATACCGGGCGAGGAGGGCGTATCTACTCCCCTGAGGGATACAGAGAAGCTAGCACTAGGTGGCCCATTTCGGTGTGCGTGAGTTGGATTAGATTTACTAATCTGATTTTCCTTTTCTTTGCAGGTCCGAAGCATCACAAGTCCAGTCGCGGGAAGCCCGACATGCCGATTAAGTTTGATTTTGTACGGACGGTGTGATGTTTGCGAGATTAGAAGGACCGAGATATCGCACACTTGGGTCAACACCACTGCCGAAGACTTGTTGGTGTTCTTACCTCGCCGCATCACCTCACGGCACAAGGTTCTAAGCTCCCTGATTTACAACTCTTCATAGTTCGCCAAGTTTGCTTGGTAGCTCGCCAAGTTTGCTTATTTTATTTGTTGACTTTGTGCAGGTGAAGGTGTGACAGTAGCCTTTCCTCCAATTGAAGTCCCTGAGGCCTATCACACTTTACTCCGCAAACTTTCTATGGGACCACCTCGCCCAAACAAGCAAGGGCTGCGATCCTCTACTGCCTTGGCGGCGAATAAGAAGGCGGACCTCACCCAGGTCGCCACACAAGAAGAAGTTGGAGGCTCCAGAGCTCAACAAAAAGCGCCACCCAAAGCTCCGTCCAAGGAGCAGATTGCCAAGACCCACAAGGGTGGTGGGCGAGGTTCTGCTACTCCCAAGCGAGCTTCCCAGCTTCCTCCACAACAAACAAAGAGGAACCTCCGGTGGAATGATGGATCGTGGGTTGGTGAGGAGGACACCCAAACTCAGAAGAGGACCTGCCTTACTACTCTTCGTGATGAAGATTCAGATCGTTGTGGGCGAGGTGGGTCTGGTTCAGGCCAAGGCGTCTCATCGCACTCCTCTGCTCCTCTACCAACCGTGCCGACACCTCGCTCACCTGATTCTCAATCTCCCTTCGGTGTCCAGGTTGTGGACGACACTATCTTGGGTTGGGACCCCACCAGGGTTGGGTAAGCAGTTCGCTCGGGTCACACACCTTCGTATTATATTTGCATGCATTTAATTGACTTAAGTGTTTTGACCTTTGCAGGTATGCGGCCATCGCCCATCCTCACCGGAGCGAAGTTCTCCACGCTTATGAGCGCTCTCGCTCACTTTTGTCAATGTGCAACCTCCCTGAGGGCCTCACCCTTCAAGTTGTGAGAGAGGTCCCTCGGTACTGGTCGAACTCCCAGTTGTCCACCATGGAGAGGCAAACACCGGTTGAGAACGCCAGACTAGCGATGTACTACGCAAGTGGACTCTTGCTCGCTAGTCAGAGGGTCATCAACCAGGTATCAGAGCTGGATGAAGTTCGCCAAGAGAGGAATGCCTCATTCCTGAGGATGGCAAAGCAAGTCTCCGAAGTGAAGAGGGCGGCAGAGATCGGTGAGGAGAGGCTTCAGCATCATTGGCAGCCGAGCAAAGTGCACTTAATCAGCTCGGCGAGATCCAAAAGAAGTTCGCTGCAGTTCAGAAGAATGTGGATGCTTTGATCCGAAGCAAGGAGTTGGAGTTCGCTGAGAAACTTGCTGCCAAGGAGGAGGAGCTCGCCCTAGTGAGGAAGGAACTCGATCTAGAGCGAGGGTTGAGCAGATGGGCCCAGACTGAATGCATTAAGGTGAGGGAAGAGCTGGCTGCCAAGGCTCTAGAGGTCGCCGAGTTGCGCAATGAGTCCACCTCCTCAGAAGCCTTGGATGACTTAAGAACTGAAGCATCGGATAAAGGTTTTATCCAATGTTACGCTGAAGTGATTCGATCCATCCAATGGGCGCGAGCTCACAAAGATGATGAACTGGAGGCTGTGGTGGGTGACTTTAAGGAGTGTATGGAGAAGGCGAAGATCTTTGAGGGTACTGAGCTCGACATTGGAGACCTCGCCCAGCTGGGAGTTACCCTAGACTTCGTCCCCGAGCGTTTCAAGATTATCCAGACTCTCGAGGCCCCAGTGATCAATGCTGAGGAGGAGCAGCGAACTCCCCCTACTGATGAGCAAATGCTCGCCCTCACTGGGAACATCATGGTGGACACTAGCATGCTGGATACCACTGGGTTGGGCAACATCACTGAGCTTCCCCGACTCTCCCCTCCAGCTGGTCAGGAAGGTGCTGGCGAGGTACCTCAAGAGGTCGCCCAGACTGATGCTCCTACTGCTCCAACTTCGGATGCCCCCATTGCTCCCTAGACTTAGGGTTTTCTTTGCTTTTCCTTGTTTTTGCTTCTTTTGTTTTAGCTCAGTAGGAGTAGCTTGCTAGGATCATACATCTCGCCTAGAAGGAGCTTTTTGTCTTTAAAGATAGCCAGTTGGTTGGCTTTTGTAACCAACACCACTACTTATACTTAGAATATTTCTATGTATTTTTGAAATGAAACTTCAACTTTTCTGTTCTATTTGGCTTTTATTTTAATTTCTTGCACGTTATATCTTTTATTAGCTCGTATTTATGTTCTTAGTACGCAATTGTTCGTCTTATTCCACTTTGGGAAGCGAATTGTTCGTTGTACGTCGCTTTGGACTACGAATTGTACTTTATTTATTTGGTACATATTTTTCGTCTTACACCACTTAGGGCAGCGAATTGCTCATCTTAGACCACTTAAGGTAGCGAGTTGTACCTTTTTTTTATTCACTTGGGCGATTGGGTTTTTAACAACCTTTAGTCGTTTTTAAACTGTCTTTTGTGAATTTTTCTAACTTTGGGCAGTGGGCGCTTAGTGATCCTTTAAGAAGGATACCTTCACTAACCTTGAACACTTTGGCCTTTGCCCTGAGCTTTAGAATATAACATTTTTGGGACCTAAGTCCTTGTGTGTTTGGAGCTTGAACAATTGATTTTTCCGAAAAATTTCTAACTTTATTGAGCAATGATATTTACATAGGTCGTCATCAACACTCCTGATGCGAACCTCTGACTATTCTAATTACAAGTAGTGGCCCACCTTCCCCTACTGCCAACCCTCGCTGCTACTGATAGAACTTCTTTAGATGTGTTGCGCTCCATGTATACGATGAAGCTTTTTCTTCCATGTCTTCAAGGTCGTACGTTCCGTTTGCCCAGCTTGCGGTGACTCGGAACGGTTCTTCCTAATTGGGTCCGAACACCCCGGGTGGAGTTGCCAACTTCCTTCTCATCAAGCATCTACTTCCTCTGAATGGTATGTGGACTCTGGTGCCACACACCATGTCATATCTCAACTAGGCAATCTGCAGATTCACACTCCATATCAGGGTAAGTCATCTCTATTTGTTGGAAATGGTTCTTTTATTCCTATTAGGAATGTTGGTTCAATATCTTTGCCAAGTCTTTAGTCTACACAGTTGGTGCATCTCAACAATCTGCTACATGTTCCTTCAATTACAAAGAATCTTATGAGCATTTCACAGTTTCTTAAAGATACAGTAATTGAGTTCTATTCTAATTGTTGCTTTGTTAAGGATCTCAAAACACACAAGATTCTGTTGAAATGTTATCTCAGTGATGGCTTGTACCAACTGGATTTTGGCAAACTCATTCCTACTCCTGCAAATACTGTTGCCAGTTGCAAAGTTGTTTCAACTTCATCTTCTAATAAAGAAAATAAAGACACTGCAAATAATAAGGGCTGGTTTTGGCACTTAAGACTAGGACATCCTTGCCTTGCTACTCTATCTTCTATTTTGAAAAGTTTGGATATACCCCTTGTAAAATTTGATCTACCATTTTGTGAGGATTGTACTTTGGGTAAAATGCATCAAAACCATTTACAGTCTGTATTGCACTCTACTACTGTACCTCTTGAGTTTATACATATGGATGCTTGGGGTCCTTCTTCTTGTGATTCTATTGATGGTTACAGATACTATGTGGTTGTTCTTGATGATTTTACCAGATTCAATTGGATCTTTCCATTGAAACTAAAGTATGATGTTACTAAAGTGTTTCTTGACTTCTTCATATTTGTTGAAAGGCAGTTTAATATGAGCATTAAAGTTGTACAATGTGACATGGGGAGAGAGTTTTTACCTACCTTATCCAGTCTGAAATCAATGGGTATCGCAATAAGAAACTCTTGTCCTCAAACTCATCAACATAATGGACTTGTTTATAGAAAACATCAACACATCACTGAGTTGTGTCTTTCACTCTTGGCTATAAGCAAAGTCTAACTGCATTTTTTGTGGCAAGCCAATTACTCTCAGAATTGTGTTCACTCTTGCAGTCACAAAGGGGTGGGATATTCAACAAGTAGACATTAACAATGTCTTTCTTCATGGCCATCTTAATATGACAATTTATATTCACCAGCCAGAAGGTTATCAAGACTCATCTCTACCTCATTATGTATGCAAATTGCAGAAAGCACTCCATGGCCTCAAACAGACTCATTTGGCCTGGTATGAAACATTGAAACAATTCCTCTTGAGCAAAGTCTTAATACACTCTACTGTTGATCAATGTCTCTTTCACAACTTTAACAATGGCCACACCACACTCATCCTTGTATATGTGGATGCCATCTTGATTACTGGGGATGATCAATCTTTGGTTGCTCAGCTTATCCTTGATTTGAACACTAAGTTCTCTCTTAAACACTTGGGGCAGGGGAATTATTTTCTTTGCATTGAGGCTCATGTTACTCCTACCTTCATCAAGCTCACTCAATCTAAATACACACATGATCTTCTCTGCAAGCCAACTTACAATCCCGCAGTCCTTGTCCTTCTCCTAGCTGTCCATCTATCAAACTTTCTTTCACTGACAACCCTCCATTTGATAATCCCTCTCTTTATAGGCACTTTCCAATACCTCACTCTCACTCTCACTCGGCCTGACATATCTTTCAGTGTTAACAAACTTTTCCAATTCTTGCAACACCCTACTCAACTTCACTGGAAAGCATGTAAACGAATACTAATATATCTTAAGGGTACTTTGCACTATGGTGTCTGTTTTTCTCCTATTTCTTCTTATAGGTTGGAAGTTTTTGTCGTTGCAGAATATGCATCTTCCTTGGATGACATGAGGAGCACTTCTGGCTTTTGCTTCACACTTGGAGGCAATCTCCTTTCCTGGTGTTCGGAGAAGCAGACTGTGGTTGCTAGGAGCTCCACTGAAGCAAATACCGGGCTCTTACACTCGCAACTACTGAGATTCTTTGGATTCAAATGTTATGCTTCAAACTTCGCCTTCCGCTTGCGCATCCCTCTATTCTGTGGTGTGATAATCAAGGGGCCATAATCCTTACCTTCAGCCCCTCATTTCATGCACGAACCAAACACATTGAAGTGGATGTTCACATTCTCCGTGAAAATTAAAGTCAAGTGTCTTGGATGTTTGTTTCATTCCCTCATCCGATCAATCCGCGGATTTATTCACAAAATCACTCTCTCCTTCCCGCTTTGCTTCACTTTCAGCCAGCACTGGTTTCACTTAGTTGAGGTGGCCAGGTTTCAACTGGAGCATGTTAAACTCATGTTTTGCATGCATGCAACAATCGGCATGCAACCTACATGCACCTCAATTACGTTTTTTATTTCCAGCTGTTAGCTTGTAACCATTAGTTAGTTAGTTGAGAAAATTTGTTAGTTAGCTACAATTTAGTTAGTGGCGGTTATGCTCTAGTTCCTCTATAACTACTTGTAACTTGTACTTTTACATTCAACATAATAATACTCATAATTCAACAAAGAGAAACACAATGTGGCGTCCCAAAAGGGAACGCCACAAATAGTGTCATTTGGCCAAGATTTGAAGTGTTTTAGTGTGTGAAATAGATTCTCAGCTGGATGAGATTTTTGTAGGTTCACTTACATATTGGTTCGAAAAAGTAGTTATATTTACAAATTGGTTCACAATTTCTGTACAAAAGTATAATTTTTTTCCTGCACAGAAGCATATTCTTTTTGCACAGAAACCTATTCGTAATTTGTGTCATTTTGTAAACTATTTTGTTTTTTTTTTTTTTTTTTTCTTACACCATTTTCTACTACTATTGAAGATGGTCTTAGACGTAGACAACTGTTACTATTGCACTTAATTTTTATTTTTTTTGCCTCTTGCTGATTTTTTTAGTTCAAGTATACAAGTACTCAACTCATTATCTTGAGAATTATTATTTTGACACAAACATATGAATATAGCTGGGTGGAAAACATGTGACAATCAACATGGGTTGCCGGTACAACACAGCCTGCTTATTCTTGATTTTAATTCATGCCATTATTGCCTTCACATTTGAATTAGCATATCGATGAATTGAATGAGGGAAGCCGTGGAATCTTGAATAGTCAATAGGTAAAATATATATATTTCTTTGAATGTGTACTCAAATAATAAAAAAATATTGGGTATGAAAATAATTTTGGGATGGATAAATAAAACATGTGTAAAATTAATCACGGAAAGGAGGAAGAATTTTTTTTATTTTAATTCCATAATGGTACTTTCAAAATACATAATCTATTGATAGAAATCTATCATATTAATTTTAAATATATTTTAATAAACATCTCTATTATCACATAAATAATAATTTTAATATTGTTTGTACCTGTATTTTTCGTTTTTATGTTTTAATTCGTCACAATGTTAATTTATATATTAATTAATTTTTTTCTATTTAAAAATATACTTATAAATTACTCCCTCCATCCTAGGGCTACTTTCACACTTGTTTTATTTAGACATTCCAACTCTACTTTTACACACCTAAAAAAAAAACTTTTTACACTCACAAAAGTCAATAAAGTACATTTTTTCTTATTTTATTATTTAATCTTATACTCACATACTCACTTTTCTTGGTTTGCGTGTCCTGGACAATTATGAAAATAGTACTCGGACGGAGGGAGCACTAAATAGTCATATACATAAAATTTAGAATTAAACTTTTTCTATATTTTTATTAAATACTAAATATTTTAAATTTCTAATATGTTTAATATATAAAATACTGAAAATTTAAAGCTACTAAGAGTGTGTTTGGATAAACTTATTTTATAAGTTATTTTAAGAACTTATAATATGTTATTTTTAAATAACTTATAAGTTATTAAAGTGTTTGGTTAATACAAATTATTTGATTATTTATTATAATTTTTTACATTTAATTTAATATAAAATAATTTTATTTTCAATTTTAAGGCAATTTTATTTAAATAAAGAACTTTTCAAACTAGCTTATCAAAATAGAGATAAAAATGGGTGATTTATCAAAATAAAACCAATCGGTACCCTGAGTACCGACTGGTGAGGTGGTGATGACTTTGACTCCTTTTTTTGTAGGGATTTTTTATTTTTGAAAGTTGGAGGAACATAACAGTGCCAAACAAATTCTCATGAATTGCTTTCTATTTCATCCATAAAAACCTGTCTGTACCTACATTTCATGCCGTCTTGTCCCCTCTGCATCAAAATTTGTATCATATATATACATACAGAAAACACCCTAAGGAGAGAGAAAGAGAATTGAGGAGGAAAGATTTGTGGGATGAAAATATGACAAAAATAAATAGAAGACGGCAGGGCTAGAGCGTGGGTTATGTATAACTAAATTGAATAATGGGTCATGGAAATGGTCAAGGAATGCGGTTTATAATGGGAATGAGTCAAAATATGAAAAAGTCAAGGTATAATTAAATTGAATAAATGGGTAGTATATATATATATATATATATATTTGTTGTAGAATAAATATCAATTACTTAATTTTTAACAAGGGTGCAAATGGCGCATGACGGTCGGCGGGCGGTCGAGTGCCACCAAGCGCCAAGACCGCCTAGGCGCCACCTTGGCGGTGCCAAGATTTTTCTATTTTATTTTTTATTTTTATTAATATTAATTTTTTTCTAAGTATATATTAATAAAAATATACATTATAGATAAATTATAAATTTAAAACATAATTAATAACTATAAAAAAATATAAAAAGTCAACAAAATGTTAAAAAATATCGTAATACGACATAGAATGAATAAATTATGAAGTAGTTCAATTAAACTTTCATTTTTTTAGTAATTTAGTAAATTAGTTTTTATTTTTTTAATTTTACTTCTAACTTTTAAGTTGAAATAAAAATTAAAAAAAAAGAGTAATGGTCATCTAGGCGGTGCCAAGACGGCCTCAGCGGCTACCTAGGCGGTCTCGGCAGTACCAAATCTGTTGGCGAATTTTTCTCGGCGATTTGACCTTGGCGTCGGCTGCCGAGGACCTTCAAACGCCTAGGCGGTTTCGGCGACCGCCATTTACATCCATGATTTTTAGTGGGTTTGTAGAGAGAGAGAGAGAGAGAGAGAGAGAGAGAGAGAGAGAGAGAGAG
>JAPKLY010000034.1:1318855-1361399 GCA_026898435.1 Prunella vulgaris | reverse complement strand
AGAGAGAGAGAGAGAGAGAGAGAGAGAGAGAGAGAGAGAGAGAGAGTCATCCTGCAAAATCAGAAGCTGCCTCACCAGTCGGTATTCTAGATACCGACTGATTTTATTTTGATAAAATCTCCACTTTTTTCTCTATTTTGATAATTCAATTTTAAAAAGTCTTTCTTTAAATAAATTTGCCCAATTTTAAGGTAGAGGTGTGGGAAGAGTGGTGAGGCGGTGCCGGGTGGGAGAGGATGAGGGTTGTAAGGAAAATAAGTTTTGATATATCAATTTATATTTTATAGCTTATAAGCTACAAAAAATTTATTTTAAAATCTTATAAACTGCCAAGTATCATAATTTATTAAACATTTTGAGGATGTTAATAACTTCTTTAAAATAATTTATACAAATTGTTTTAAAGAATTTATAGTTTCAGCCAACTTCCCTCTAAATATGACGTATATCCATTTCAATGCTCACGTGTGGATTTAATTATAATTTTCTGGCAATATCAATTATCATCTAAATTTCTATATAAACGTAGCAAGCAAATCAATTATAATTGAAGAATTACTATAATTTCAAACACTCAATAAAAATCCACATTTCAAAATTAATTAAGCAATCGAAACATGGATGTCACATTTGATTGATACTACTGATTGAGATATCCGAAAGAAATGGTTGATAATTTCGCGACAAAGTATGGCCCAAATTATCCAATCGGGCCACATCAAGATTTTTGTTTTCCTTAAAAGAAATAAGAAAAAGAACGATAATGTACTTTCAATTATATGAAATTATAAATTTGAAATGACAAATCTATAGAAAATGATAAAATTTGCATGAAAGTTGTTCATCATAAATTCATCGCAATATTGTTTTAGAAAATCAAATATTTGATTAGAATATTGTTTTAATGATTATCTATTTGACCTAGATTTTTTACATTCCTGATAAATTATTTGATATTCTTAATCATATATTTAATACTTTAAGGTAGTTTAATAATAAATTTATTATGAACCATTTTCATATAAAATATACTCATAAAAATAATACACTCGTATAATTAACGACAGGAATAGGCCGAGCTAAATTATACTTTTCATTGGACGATCTGGACTTGATATATATATTCCAACCGACCTTCTTAATAAGTGAGTCGGACGTAAGAACTTGTTTAAAAAAAATTTAGACCTAATTTTATTTTGAATATTAAATTTCAAAAAATTATAATAATATTGTAAATTTAAGATTTGTATATTTTGTTCAATTTTTAACTAGATTTAGGGTATATGAATATTTGAGTTTATTAATTAACTAATTCATTATTTTATGTTATTAATTATAGGTTTTTAATGATATAAAAAACTAGTTTGTAAATATATAGGGTTTATTACATTATAGTTCAAGATATACACATATACTACATATTAGTATACTTAAAATTATAATTTACAAACATGTTCAAGTTCAAATTTAAATATCTTCTCTCCTCTCTCATTCCAAAAATTGAAATCGTTCTCTCTCTCTTGTTTGGTTAACGTCGATCTCCATGGACGGAATTTTGATTTTTCCAAAAAATCAAAATCAGAAAAAGCACGACTACAGGACGTGGAGAAGAAGGCGGCTTCGGTGAGGATCAACTGATTTGGGGATCAAACAAGATGACGGCAGCGATGCTGCTATATGGTTTTGCGCGTGTGGCGGAGCTGCTCGTGTGTCGAAGAAGGCGAAGGATTCAGACAGAGGAATGAAGGTGGCGTCGAAGTGACAATTGTAACTTTGAAGAACGGAGATCTGGAGGTGGAGGCTTCGAACCGGAGGTGAACGACATCCATGGCTTTGATCTGGCATTCTACTGTTACATCCATGACTTTGATCTGGCATTCCTCCCGATTTCAAAATTTCTCTCATCTCATTAATTCTGGTATAAAGAATTAATCTCGACCTTATATTCTAATTGTTTTAATCCTAACCATACATTTTAATATTTTATAAATATATATTTTTATATAAATTTTATAAATATATTCATAATATCAAATCCTATATCTATTTTTTTATATCGACCGTTCATCTTAATTTCTATAAATTTCAACTCTGTAAACATTATATTCTCATCTTTTAACTTTGTTTATTCGTGTGTCTCTTGCTTCTTCTTATTTCTCTTCTGATATTCTTATTTATCGTATTCTAATATTTAAATTGTTTATTTATCTTTTTATGTCTGAATTTTTTTTTTTTTTGCATGTTCATATTTTAGATCTAATAATTTGGTGAAATAATATTTTTTTCTATTACTATACAATTTTCGTGGATTTCTTTTGGAAGTAATATTTAATTGCTACAATTGCAGATATATTTGAATTAAAATTTTGATGTTTGAATTGATTATTTGTCTTTTTAATGTTCTTTGGATCTTTTTCATGTTCTTAATATTCTGATATTATTTATTTATTTTTTAATGTTCAATCTTAATTAAAAGTTCGCATTAAAATCATTGTGTCAGCGTCATATATACAATAAGTTATTTTATTCCATAAATTATTTATAAGTCTAGAAAAGAAGATATTTTAGAGCATAATATTGTGTATGCATTGTGAATGTGTACATATTTTTAGTTACCTAATTTATTTACCGCAATATTATGTATGTGTTGTACATGTGCAGATCATTGATACAATGTATATTACATGTGTATGTTCATATTTTACATCTAATAAGTCGAGATACTATTTTTTCTTTATTACAGAAATTTTCATGGTTTACTTTTGTAGATAATCTTTAATTGCTACAATTGCAGATCTATTTGATTTAAGATTTTAATGTTTGAATTGTTTATTCGTCTTTTTAGTACTCTCTCCCTTTCTCTCTTGCATGTTGTTAATATTCTGATATTCAAATTTGTTGATAGAATTTACTAATCGTGTTCGTTTATGTGGCTTTATATCATATTAATCCTATCAAACAATAATCCAAGAATTGTGTTCTTGGATGTTCTTAAGAGAGTGAGATAGAGAGAGAAAGTAGAGAGTTTAGAGAGAGAAAGTAGAGTGTAGGAAATGTATTAATTATGTGAATAGTACAAGAGAAGTCTTATTTATAGGTGTGCGAGTGTGAGACGGCACCTTATGAGCCTATTTGGCTTCCGGTGTTGACGAAGGTCCGTAACCTTCGTCCTGGTCCCTCACACTGCTCCCTACATCGTGCCTCATCCTACTATAATGCCTTAGATTAGATGGGCCTCATTAAAAACCTCGCCGTAAACCACCCTTGTGGATAAACCTGACGGAGGGAAAAAGAGCGCAACCATCGGGGTCCTATTGGCTAAGAGGCGAGCTCCTGGGCGACCTGCCAAACCTTGGTGATTATCCATATGCTGATTGTATTAGTTCGCCAGGCCAACATTTGCCTCCAGCTCGCATGCATCATGACTTCGTCAAATGTGCGGGCGAGCTGGAGAACTTGAATCTCGGTGAACTATCTTTGGGTGATTGCCGAGCTAGCAGGTGAGCTCGGCCAGGGCTGCTATTTTTGGCCGACGTGGTGCGGGAATCCAGGAGTCATGTACGCCTTTTGAGGCCTCGGTTCCCGCCCACAATCATGGCAATTTTCAAATCTTTTGCAAATAGGTCCCCGCACTTCCCGTATATCGCACCTCGCCCCAACGCCTATAAATAGGGGAAGGTGAGTTCATTCCTCACTTTCTGCATTTTCAAATTCTCAGAGCTTTCCCGGCGACCGATTTTTCTTGCGTTCGATGGATTTTCGAAGGCTCTTCAAGGTAGGATTTGATCTTTCTTCCCTTTTCTTCTGCCTTTCACTTGATTTTTCTTTTGTTTCTTCGGACTCCCCGAACGATACAGTACCGTGACTTTGGATTCTTGGATTATGCTGAAAACCATTTGGACTTCTCTGAGACAATGTCGACACATTCTTCGAGCAGGACCTTTTCAGACCAAAACCCAAAAAAATAACCAATAATTGAGGATGAGCATCCTCCTCGGATTTCTTACGTGGACGTCGGCTCTAGTTCCGAGGCGAACTCGGTAGTTTGCCTGGACTCCGACGAGCTACTCGGCGATGTCCAAACCTACTCGGAGGTATGGGAGGAAGGCGATGAGGTCGCCCCCGAGGAAAAAGTAGTCAGTGATGACGACGAATCTGCGGAGGCTGGCGAGGACGCCGCCGATGCCACCGAGGAGGTCGCTGAGGTCGTTGATGAGGGCGAGCTAGAACCAGTTAAGCTCGAATGGTTTCATCGCATCGGCTTCCCAGAGCCCCAGCTGATTGAATATCAGGTCCCTGCTGCGGTCGTCCATCCCTTCGACTGGGATTAGTATGTCACCGAGCATGCGGCGAGCTTCCCTTGTCCAGCTCGAGCGCTCCCCGCCGACCTAGAGAAGGTCGCCCCATCTAAATACAAGGCCGGCGGGGTGATGAGTGTAATTGACGAATGCGACCTGCCCATCATAATCAGGAAGTACCGCGTCCCGCTCGACATCTTCATGTATGCTCCAGTAAAGAATGAGCGGGCCGATGCACCTCCCGAGGGGTTGACTGCCCTCAACGTCGATATCCTCAGGGCCGGGCTTACCTTGCCGTTGCACCCAACTATTGGTCAGTTCCTCGCCGACAACAACCTGGCCATGACCCAGCTTACTGCGAACTGGTGGAGCAACCTTCTCACCGCCTTGTCCGTCTTTGGGTTGGAGGGCTACGAGAATGCGACGACCTCAGCGGACCTGGGCAAGCTCTTCGCTGTAACCAAACAGGCGAAGGATGGCGCGGGCTATTACTATTTGAAAGCTCGCCCGGGAGAGAAATTTCTTGGGGATCTGCCGAACAAAATCCGCTACTGGAAGGAGCAATTTTTCTTCATTGGTGGAGATTGGCGAGCTTCGAACACATTCCACGGGCGGGGTGACCGTATTCCCACTCCGGAGGGATACGGGGAAGCGAGCAGTAGGTCGCTTGATTCGGTGTGTGTGGGTTGAATTAGATTTACTAATTCAATTTTCTTTTTTTTTACAGTTCCGAAGCGCCACAAGTCTAGCCGGGGCAAGCCCAGGGTCTCGGTCGAGTTCGACGTGGTACGGGCCATTTGTTGTCTGAGGAGCGAGAAGGACAGACAGATCGCCCATCTGTGTCAGCATCATTGCCTAAGGCTTGCCGGACTTCTCACTTTGCCGCACCACCTCGACATTCAAGGTCCCGAGCTCCCAGGTTCACAACTCTTTGGAGCTTGCCCATAGGGGGTAGCTCGCCCGAGATGCTGATATTTTCAATTTTTGTGCAGGTGGTAGCTTCGTTGTTATTCCAATCGCTGGGGTCCCCGAGGCCTACCAACTTGTTAAGGAGCGCTTCGAAATGGGCCCACCTCGCCCCAACAGACTCGCCCCGCCGTCTGCGCTCGCGTTGAAGGCGGGCAAGGAGGCAGAGCTCGCCTCTAAGAAGGCCGAGGTAGGAGGGTCGGGGACCCAGAAGGAAAAGACCAAGGCCCCCGAGAGGCCCAAGTCTAAGGTTGCGGAGGTCGCTCGGACCAGCCGAGGTGTGGGGCGAGCTGTCGTCTCCTCCGACCGAGGTCGCGGGAAAAAGAGGCCCCAGAGAGGTGAAGGACCCCGAGCAGACGATGAGGATCCCCCAGCTCGCAAGAGGACCAGGTATACTGGCCTGGTTGATGAGGACTCCGATCGAGCTGAGAGGGCCTCGGCGAGGTTCGAGCAGGGAGGTTCCGCTCAAACCACTGCCCCGTTGGCGGCCACGCCTATCCGGAGCTCGCCCCCCTCGCCATCTCAATTCGGGGTGCAAACTAACGATGACACGCTCCTTGGTTGGGACCCCGACCGAGCTCAGTAAGTAGCTCACCCTGCCGATCTTCATCGCTTATTATCTTTTGTTTTTCTAACATTTTTCAACTGTTCTGACCTCGCAGTTATGCTCCCATCGCTCACCCCAATCGTCATGAGGCTCTTCATTCCTTCAAGCGATCTCGCTCACTGACGTCGATGAGGAGCCTCCATCCGGGCCTAGTCTGAAACACTATGAGCGAGATGCCGAGGCATTGGACGGCTCCGCTGGTGGCGACCATCAATAGCCAGGACCTAAAGGAGAACCTCCTCCTCTCGGCTCACCACGCGAGTAGATTAATGCTCGCCAACCAGAAGGCTTTGGAGCAGGTCACCGAGCTGGAGGCAGGTCTCTCCGACAGAAATAAGAGGATGCTGGCCTTGGCGGACACCGCTGACAAGGCCAAGAAACAGGCGCAACTCACCGAGGAGAGAGCCGAGGCATCCCTGGCTGCCGAGCAAAGTACCTTGCAGCAGCTCGAGGACCTCCAACACAAGCTCGCCAGGCTCGAGCAGGAGACGGAGGCTAGAATAAAAGCCAAGGAAGATGAGCTCGCCGCCCAGCTCGCCCAGGAGGTCGACAATCACAAGGTTACCAAGAAGGACCTCGCACTGCAGCGGGGCCTGGTGAAGAGCTCTAACGCTGAGTGTGAAAGGCTGAGGGGCGAGCTGGAGGCGAAAGTCAACAAGGTTGCCGAGCTGCGGAACAATACCTCTTCCTCGCCGGATCTGGCGGCCGTGAAGGCCGAGGCCTCTGACAAAGGATGCGTCCAATGTTATGCCGAGGTTTTGCGAACTCTCTGGTGGGCTCGAGCTCACAAGGATGACGAGGTCGAGGCGGTTGTGGGCGACTTCAAGGCCTGCTTGGACCGGGTTCCCTTCTCGGACGGCGCCGAGCTGGACATCGGCGACCTCCCAGAGCTCAGCATCCCTCTTAACTTCGTACCGGCCCACTTTCAAATCATCAAGACGGTTGAGGTGCCGGAGCTGAACCTTGGCGAAGAGGAGGTCGCTAATGAGGAGGAGGAGCGGGTTCCACTCACTGACGCACAGCTCCAGGAAGCTTGCAGGGACGCTGTGCTGAACCTTAGTGAGTTCGACACCACCGGGCTTACTGGCAACATCACTACCGAGGCCGAGCTCGCTCTCCCTTCTGACCCGGTCGCCCCTGGCTCCAGCGAGGTGCCTGCTGATGCCCCTCCCGCTACTCCGGATGTTTGAGCTTTTCTTGCTTTTTTAGATTAGCCCCTTTTATTTCTCAACTTGTAGTAGGTCGCCAGGCTCCATAGCTCACCTAGAAGGAGCTCTTTTTTGTAATCTTTTGTTTTTGTTTAAGTAGATGCAGCTCATCGGGCACGTGCAGCTCGCCCAGAAGGAGCTTTTTGTAGTTCAAAGATGGCTAGCTAGTCGGCCTTTGTAGCTAGCAACACTTCGAACACTTAGGAATTTTCAAGTATTTTAGCCTTGAAAATTTCCTAAGTGTCTTTTGAATAGAAACCGTGCATTTTTTGTCCAACTTTTTGCACTTCGTTTTTGCACTTTTACGTTATAATTTTAATTTTTTTTAAATAGCTCGTTCTTGTTTATTTTTCTGGTACATAACTGTTCGTCTTATTCTACTTTGAGAAGTGAATAGTTCATTTTACGTCACTTACGACTACGAATTGTACCTCTGTTTTGAGAGTGCGTATTCTTCATCTTACGCCACTTAGGGCCGCGAATTGCTCATCTTAGACCACTTAGGGCAGCGAACTGCACTTCGATTGATTCATGTTGGGCCATCGGGTTTCATGAACCTTGCCTTAGACATTTTTCGTCTTTTTCGCAAATTTTTCTAACTTATGGCAGTAGGTGCTTAGCAACCCTTTAAAAAGGGCACCTTCGCGACCTTGGGCACTTTGACCTTTGCCTTCGAGCTATTTAATTACAACGTTTGGGACCTTGGTCCTTGCGCATCACAGATTTTTAAGTGCTCGGGTGAGCTGGGGTTGGTGAGCTCTTCTGGGCAGTGGGCGACCTGAGGTAGCTCGCGTAGGGGGCGAGCTACGCAGGTCCGGACACTTGGCAAATTTTTCTGATTTCACAAATTCCTTAACTTTTATAGCGACGTAATTTACACTGGTTGCCACCAACATTTCTAATGCGAACCTTCGACTAGTCTATTACAGAATTCCAGTCTATTGGTAGAACTTTTTTAGGTGGGCCGCACTCCAGGTGTATGACGAGGCGTTGCCTTCTGCGTCTTCTAGATCATAAGTGCCGTTTGGCCAGGCTGCAGTGACCCGGAACGGTCCTTCCCAGTTGGAACAGAATACACCTGGTGGGGCCATCAACTTCTTTTTCAACACCAGGTCTCCGACCTTGAATTTTCGGTCTCGGACCTGGGAGTTGTAGTATTTCTCTGCTCTGCATTTGTAGGTGGTGTTCTTCATTTCTGACGAAGCTCTGGTCTCCTCGATCAGATCCTTTTCCACTGCCAAGGCCTCGTTATTCTTTTCTTCATCATATCCTACCACCTTCCAAGTCTTGTTCTGGACTTCGACCGGGACCACGACTTTAGCCCTGAAAGCTAGGGCAAACGGGGTCTCTCCTGTACTGGCCCTATATGAAGTTCTATAAGACCATAGGACCTCCGGGAGTTCGTCTGCCCAACTCCCTTTCTTCTCTTCGAGGTGGAGCTTTAATATGTGTTTCAGGATTTTGTTCACCGCCTCGACCTGGTCGTTCGACTGTGGATGGTAAGGAGTTGAGTAGTGCTTCTTGATGTTCCATGAACTGTAGAAGTCTCTCAGTTTTTGACCGTCGAACTGCCTTCCATTGTCTGTGATGATCGACTGCGGAAGTCCAAACCTGCAGATCAGGTTTTCCCAAATGAAGCCGATCATCCTTTCTTGGGTTATAGTTGTGAGAGCTTCGGCCTCGGCCCACTTAGTGTAGTAGTCTACTGCTACAACAGTAAACTTTACACCGCCTCTACCAGGTGGAAATGGGCCGATCAAGTCGATTCCCCATTTCGCGAAAGACCATGGGCTAAAAACCGACTTCAGCTGGTTGGCTAGGGAGTGGATGTTAGGTGCGAAAAGTTGGCACTTTCGGCACCTTCGAGCGAAGCTGATGGCATCTTTGCGAAGAGTGGGCCAGTAGTAGCTCTGCCTGATCGTCTTATATGCCAATGCTTGCCCCCCAGCGTGACTCCCACAAATTCCTTCGTGGATTTCTTCTAACACTTCGGACCCCTGCTTCTTAGTTAAGCACTTGAGTAGGGGTAGAGAGAATCCACGTTTGTAGAGTTGGTCATCCAGCAGCGTATATCTGGCAGCTTGCTTTACTAGCCGGCTAGCTTCCCAGGTGTCCGCGGGGGTTGTTCCGTCCGTTAAGTATCTTTGGATTGGAGTGTACCAATCTCCACCATCTTCACTGCCCTCCTGCCCCCCACTCGAGGTTTGATTTATCTTGTAATCGAATGTCGAGGGGTTTTTCAGTGTGGTGATTACAACCTCCGTGAATTCAGCTTCGCCATTGCTAGTAGCTAGCCGGGCTAGAGCATCTGCTTGTGTGTTTTCTAGCTGCGGTATCTGATTGATGTAAACCTGTGTAAACATCGATATCAGATGAGCGGCTATCTTTTGGTAGGTCATCATCTGCTGGTCTTTTGCCTCATACTCCCCCCGGACTTGGGATATTATTAGCTGGGAATCTCCGGAAACTTGAAGATTGGTTGCCCCCACAGCTAATGATAGCCTAAGTCCCGCTATCAACGCTTCATACTCCGTCTCGTTGTTGGTTGCTCGAAAGTCGAACCGGATTGCGGAGGTGAAGACTTATCTGTCCGGGCTGATTAGGACCACGCCGGCGCCTGCTGGTACACCGGTTGATGATCCGTCAACGTAGAGATACCACGGAGCTACATGCCCCCTCGTCGGATCTTATGGGAAAGTTAGCTCGATAATGAAGTCGGCAAGTGCTTGTCCCTTGATCGCTGTTCGGGGTGCGTAAGTTATACCGTATTGGCTGATCTCTAGTGACCATTTCAGCAGGCGTCCGACGGTGTCTGGGCGCTGTAGTATTTGGCGTAGTGGGAACGTTGTCAGCACCTCAAACGGGTGGTCAAAGAAGTAGGGTCTCAACTTTCTAACACTCATCACCAGTGCATAAGCCAGCTTCTCTGTTGAGGTGTACCGCAACTCAGCTTCGTGTAAGACTTGGCTCACGTAGTACACTGGTAGGTATGTTTTTGCCTCTTCTCGGACCAGGACGGAGCTGATGGCCACCTCCGACGCGGCTAGGTATAGGTACAACTTCTCTCTAGGTATCGGCTTTGACAGGACCTGCGTATCTGCCAGGTATGTTTTGATGTCTTCGAAGGCTCGTTGGCATTCACTTGTCCACACGAAGTGGTTTTTGAGGTGGAGTTTGTTAGCTTTGGCCGCCTCTTTGTACCTTTGCGTGTTTACTTTGATTGCCTCAAAGAACGGACAATTTCGATCACCGGACCTGGAGATGAATCTGTTCAAGGCTGCCATGCACCTGATTAATCTCTGGATTTTCTGTACGGAATCGGGTACGCCCATCTTAATTATGCATTGGACCTACGTGGGGTTGACCTCGATTCCTCGTTGGCTAACCAGGTGCCCTAGGAACTTTCCCGAATGCACGCCGAAGCTGGTTTTCTTGGGGTTTAACTTCATGTTGTAGTGGCATAGTATGTCGAAGGTCTGTTTTAGGTGGTCCAGGTGGTCCTCCTTTCTCAGACTCTTGACAACTATGTCATTCACGTACACCTCCATGGACTCGCCAATGTGTTGGTCAAACATTTTATTCACCAATCTTTGGTAGGTGGCTCCGACGTTAATGAGTCCGAACGACATCCTTTCCCAGCAATACATATTCTTGTTGGTGTAGAACGCCGTATGTTCCTGGTCATCTGGGTGCAAAGCTATCTGGTGGTAGCCCGCAAAAGCATCCATGAACGTCATCATCTCCTGGCCCGCGGTGCTATCCACTAGCTGATCAATGTGAGGTAGTGGGAAATTGTCCTTCGGACATGCTTTATTCAAGTCTGTGAAGTCAATGCAGAGTCTCCACGTCCCATTGTGTTTTCTCACCAGGATGGGTTCGCGACCCACTGCGGACACAAAGCTTCCTTGATGAGCCTGTTGTCTAACAACTTCTCCACCTCAACAGTTAGAGCTGCGTATTTGTCTGGTCCATACTTTCTTCGGTTTTGGCGTACGGGTTTCCTCGTCGGATCTATGTTAAGTCTGTGGCAAGCATGTTCCAACGGGATCCCCGTCACGTCTTCGTGGGACTAGGCAAACACGTCCAGGTTGGACATTAAGAACAGTTCCATCCTCGACTGGTACGGTTCGGGTAACTCAGAACCGATGAAAAGTTCTAAGTCCCTTTCCGGGTCCATCGGGAGTGCCGTCAATTCCTCCATGGGGGTGGCTTTTCTCTTTTGACTTTTCCACCTTGGGTCGCTGATGAACTCGTCCCACTCCTCTTGTGACATCTGCGCAAGTTCGTGACCTATGCACGGTTCGAGGTCATCGGGTTGGCTTTCAACTCGGGTGGGTCCATCAACTGTTGGTACTTCTGGTGTTTCGTCAACTTGGGATGGTGCGGTGACTTGGGGAGTTAGGTCAACGTCCATTGGTGTTGGTTTTTGACCTCCCGCAGGTCCCCCATCTTGGGCCTCATCGACCACCCTATGGGAGCAGGTTGTTGTTCCTGCGCAGGTCCCGACTCTTGCGCAGGTCCCAACACTTGGGTTTCTTCCAAATCCTCCATTGGTGCCGGTTGTGCGTCTTGCGCAGGTCCTGACACTTGGTTAATCTCTGACAGATCGCCTACCTCCATCATCTCAGTTTCGACCGAGATGACGTCTAGGATGTTTGGCTCGTCTGCTGGAATCTGCACGTCCTCTTCAAGGACTTGGACCCGCGTCACTGCTTTTTTGACCTGGCCATCTTTTATTTGGAGTAAACACTCTCGGGCCTTTTTTTGGTCACCTTTTATAGTTCCGGCACCTTTTGGGGTTGGGAATTTCAAACAGTAGTAGTAGGTCGAACATGCCACTTTGAATTCATTAATAAACGGGCGGCCAAGGAACCCATTGTAGGAGGACTGCTGGTCGATAACTAGGAAATCTATGAGCCTAGTCAGTCTCCTTTCGGGGTCCTCAGCTGATACATGCTGGACGCTCAACCTAACACTACCTAGGGGGACGGTTACAGCTTCTCCGAACCCCACTATCCTAGCATTGCTAGGTTCTAGATACGACTCAAAATCACCTAAGGCATCTAAGGTGGATTTGAAGAGAATGTTGGTGAATGCGCCGGTGTCCACAAGTAGTCTGTGAACTCGAACGTTCATGATGTTGGCGGTTATCACCAACGAGTCGTTGTGGGGCGTCAGTACCCCTTCCAGGTCCGCTGGGGATAATGTCAGCTCATCAGTAAGCTGTGAGACGGACCTGGGGCCGGAGCTACCTTTCTGGACTTGGTTTATGGGCCTTCTTTTTTCTCTTGGATATGGAGGATCTCCCGTCCTGGAGACCTCCGGCAGCCCCGATCTCCCCCTCGAGAACCAAGAGTTCCCTGGTGGGCTCCATGTTTTGCTGAGGTTGGAGAGGTGCCCTCCGCCTGTTCTGGGGACCAGGTTGGTCCGCTTCCTCATCCTCATCATCGGAGGTAGCCCTCCTCTCGAACTTTGGCCTCTTAGCTGGGGCCTTCTTCACGAACTCGGCCAGCTTCCCATCCTCATAAAATTTCCAGAGTTGTTTGAGGAGGTCTCGACATTCACTGGTGAAGTGGCCGATAGCCTGATGGTAGGCGCAGAATTTGTTGGGGTTGAGCTTCGTGAGGGTCCTGGCGGATCCGCCTCGGCTCCTCCAGCAGGGCCTTGTCTTTAACAGCTGTAAAGACGTGGTCGACGGAGACCGTGAGGACCTGGTTGAGCTTCTCCTTGAGCTCTTCCCCCTCGCCAAAAGCTTTCAAGTTCCGGGGGGCTTTGTATGTGCCCCCGGACTTCTTCCCCGTAGGGCTTCCTCTCCTCGTGGGTACCAACTTCTTTCAGTAGTGCCTCCTGCATAGCCACGAACACCCCCGCCTTATGGCGGAATTCGGTGTAAGTGTTGGGACATGCGAGGTGCATCTCCATCCAGAGGTCAGTGCCCGTCTTGAGTCCGGCCATCGCTGCGACGACCTTGGTGTCCTCGCTCACCGGCTCACTTTCCAGCAGGATTTTGTCAAACCTTTCCAGGTACTGCTGGTCGGTCTCGCTCTCGCCTTGGTGGATGTTGGCGAGTCGGTGCTTCTGGGTAAGGTAGGATCCGAACCCAGAGAAGTGAGCCAAGAACTTCCGCGAGAGTTGGCCAAATGAGTAGATTGACCCCGGGGCGAGTGAAGAGAACCAGCGGTGAGCTCGGTCCCCTAGGGTCAGCTAGAAGTTCCGGCATTGAGTAGGGTCGGTGGCACCAACCGAAATCATAAAGTCTGCGTACTTAGCCAGGTGGACCTTCGGGTCGGATTCGCCATCGTACGCAGACATCACCGGGAATTGAATTTTCTTTTGGACCGGTGCGTGAAGGATGACAGGTGCCAATGGAGATATGGGGAGAGTGGTGGCGTCAGGTCCGCCCGACTTGGCTTCTACTTGGGCTTGTAGCATTTCGAAGGCCTTTTTCAGCGAGGCCAGCTCGTCATCACGGGTCATCTCTGGCGGAGGCTGCTCAAAGGTTGTGCGTCTCGTGGACGCATGTCCCCGAGGTGCCTCACTCTGGGGTGACCTCTTAGTGACGGGCTGGAATTGGCGTCCGCCATGGGGGCCCAACCTGTCGGTGGCGGGCCTTCTCAATCGTTCATGGGCGGACCTGTGAGGCTGCTGGTCTGAGTCTCCGTGAGAGGTAGCTGGGGCTGCCGTCCGCTCGTTCTCCCCATATCTCGGGCCCAGACGGCCTTGGAGGACTTCTCTCCTTTGTGATTGATGCGTGGCAGAGACCTCGATGTAGGCCGAAGCTCGCCCAGTGTAAGGGGCGGGTTCCTCCACCATCTTGGCCTTGCCGGCCCGTTCCCGGCGCTGGCGAGCTTGGGCCGAGCTCGCCTCTTGCTCAGTGGGGAGGACGCTGTACTCCCCCCGAGTTTGGGTACCCTGAGTGGGTCTCGCCTGCTCACGAGTTTCAGTAGCTGGAGCTCGCCTCGGCACTAGGGCGAGCTCGTCATGCTGTCGCTGCTGCAACCTTTGCAAGGTTGCGATGGCGCGCTGGAGCTCGTCGGGGTTGTTGGCCAGGTCCCTCAGGGCAGGGATCAGGTCTTCTTACGCCACCACAACTCGCGGAGGTCGCGGGGCTGCGGTGCTCTTCTGGGGAGGTGGTTGTGAGGTCTCCACCACCTGACGTGAGGTCTCCACCTCGGCCTGGTTTTGGTCGCCCCCTCGGGACCTTCCGGCAGCTGCGGAGGTCTGTCCTTTGGCAGCTCGAGTGGTAGCCATTTTTGGTTTTTGGAGGGGGTAACTTGCTGCAGGTCGTCGGGGTGATGATCGTCCAGCTTAGGTGGAGCTGTGTAAGTTTTCGTCTAGCCTCGCGTGTGATAAATTATCCGAAATCCGGTTTATTTATGTACACGCGTGCGTTTGAAAACTTGTTTTGGACAGAAAATTACAAATCCGAAAATCTGGATTTTTGTCCGGAAATCTGGGTTTTTGTTCAAAGGGATGGATTCGTATGTGTATCTTCAAGTGTTCTTGAGTTTTATCAAGAACACCTTCAAATCTTCAAATCTTCAACAAACCCTAATTTTTTGTTCTTGATAAATTTTTATTTCTCAGATCGAGGCAACGCCCTTCTTCTAGCGCCAAATTGTTGATAGAATTTACTAATCGTGTTCGTTTATGTGGCTTTATATCATATTAATCCTATCAAACAATAATCTAAGAATTGTGTTCTTGGATGTTTTTAAGAGAGTGAGATAGAGAGAGAAAGTAGAGAGTTTAGAGAGAGAAAATAGAGTGTAGGAAATGTATTAATTATGTGAATAGTACAAGAGAGGTCTTATTTATAGGTGTGCGAGTGTGAGACGACACCTTACGAGCCTATTTGGCTTCCGGTGTTGACGAAGGTCCGTAACCTTTATCCTGGTCCCTCACACTGCTCCCTACATCGTGCCTCATCCTACTACAATGCCTTAGACTAGATGAGCCTCATTAAAAACCTCGTCGTAAACCACCCTTGTGGATAAACCGGACGGAGGGAAAAAGAGCACAACCATCGGGGTCCTATTGGCTAAGAGGCGAGCTCCTGGGCGAGTTCGTAGGCGGGCTCCAGTGGCTCGGGCAAGCTTGGAGGCGAGCTCCAGTGCCTTGCGTGGCTTCTGAGTGTCGTGCGACGATGGACCTCGGCGAGGTCCTCGTGGGGATAGGGGCGAGCTCCTTTAGGCGAGCTGCGCAGGTGAGTTGCCCCCATGTGGGCGAGCTCCACACTTCTGCGGATCCGGGTGAGCCCTGGCGACCTGCCAAACCTTGGTGATTATCCATATGCTGATTGTATTAGTTCGCCAGGCCAACAAAATTGTTTATCTATCTTTTTATATTCAGTTTTTTTTACAGTTTCGTATTAAGATCATTGTGTATGCGTCGTATACACCGTAAGTTATTTTACATTATAAGTTATTCACAATTCTAAAAAAGTATTGTGTATGGGTTGTGCATGTGTACATATTTTTTAATTAACTTAATTTATTTGTCATAATATTATGTATGTGTTGTGATGTCATTTTTTTTAATTACTCAATTTATTTATTATAGATCAATGGTATAATATTGTTATATATAAAAAAAAGGTTTTAGAATACATGAAGATCGCGATATAGTCAAATTATAATAATACAGAATGATTATTTTCATAAATTATTTCCAGATCTAATAATCTTTTGTTTTTATCATGAGTGACTAAATCGTATTCTTTTTTTTACTAAAAAATAAAATAATTCTTATGAAATATTATATATTAATTTTAATTATCTAATCCAATGAGTGACTAAATCTTATGATATTATTTTTTTAACTGTAACAAAATAAATTTTATAGTATCATAACAAAATGATCTAATTAAATATTATATTTTTTTATTTTCTTTAAATATACATATATAATAGAATAAAATAAATCTTTCTTGATTATCTTTAAATATAACAAATTAAATCTTAAATATTTCTTGATTTTCTTCAAATATGACAAACTAAATTTTACAAATTTCTTATAATTTTAATCCTATATTTATTTTTTTAAATTTCAATTGGGGCCAATTACAGATTGGTACAAAAATAATCACTATTTTCAAATAGGTACAATATGCAAAAAAATAACTCTATTATTCAACCTTTGTTTACACTATTATGCAAAACATTTGTACCTATTTGAAAATAGTGCATTACTTTTGTATCAATCCGTGATTATTTCTATTTGAATATTAATTTTTTCTTAATTAGTTTAATTATTTCTAATTTAATATTAATTTTATTATTATTTTCATAACTTATTTGCATATCTAATCATATTTATTATTATTTATGTATCACATTATTTTTAATATATTTAAATCATTCGTAGATGAATATTATACGTGAATTTAATCATCACACTTATTAATGTGTTTATATTATTTAAAGATCTTATTATATTTTATTTTAATAGTATTTGCAAATTATAATAACACGGGATAATTATTTCAGATCTAATCATATTTTGTTGTTATCATGATCGATTATATTTTATACAATTTTTTTAAAAATTTCTTTAATCATAAGTCATAACAAATAAATCTTATGAAATATTATGTCTTGATTTTATCTATCTACTTCTCTTTTATTATTATCATTATGAGAGTGATTAAATTTTATAATTCTTTAATTTTTTAATAATAATAAAATAATCTTATAAAATATTATGAGTTGGATATTATTTTAACATACTCGTATAATAATACAAATTTAAAATTCAAATCTTTCTTGGTTATCTTTAAGAGCATCTCCAACTGTTTGCGCCACTCTAGCGCACAGAATTTGAAATTCATCTCCAACAGTTCGCATTACATTCTGCGTTATATATATTTTTCTTAATTTTTAATAAGTTTAATTTATATAATTACAATTTAAACTTAAAAATATTACAAAATATTATATAAATAAAATTATTTTTAAAAAAAATCTAGCGCGGTAAAAAATAAGTCTTTAATATTTTTAATTCTATACAAATGATAAATTAGAAGTTTTTTTTATTACCAAATATATTTCAATTCGAAATGATTACTATTTCATGGAGTTATTTTTTTAATTTCATTTATTTAATTAATTTTAAATTTGATTTGTACAATATTTAATCAAATCAATACAAAAAATTAAGTAAATCAAATAAAAATCGATTATCTTATAATTGTGTATTATATTTATAAAAAAAACTAATTAAATAACAAAAAAAATATATAATTTTTTTCTTATATATTCAATTTTTTTCATATTGCAAAATTTGCGGGTATGCGTACTAGTATTATTAGGATTAATACCAAAATCGTCTCATAACTTTTCCACTTTTTCGATTTGGTCCCATAACTATGCAATGTTTCAATTTAGTTCCATAAAAATTCAAATCTAAACCAAATTAGTCCCATAACTATATAATATTTCAATTTAGTCCCACAACAATTCAAATATAACCACATTAGTCCCATAACTATGTAATATTTCAATTTAGTCCCATAACAATTCAAATCTAACCAAATTAGTCCCAAATTTGTTTATGTCATTTCCGGCGATTTGAGACTAATTTGGTTAGATTTGAATTGTTATGGGACTAAATTGAAATATTACATAGTTATGGGACTAATTTGGTTAGATTTGAATTGTTATGAGACTAAATTGAAATATTACATAGTTATGGGACCAAATCAAAAAAGTAGAAAAGTTATGGGACGATTTTGGTATTAATCCTTAGTATTATATAAAGACGAAGTTATGAAATCAACCACAATGCTCGATAATAAAATTTCTCTATTCTCATTAACTCGGGATAAAGAATTAATATCGGCCTTATATTTTAAGTGTTTTAATCTACACCCTACATTTTAATATTTTATATATATATATATATATATATATATATATATATATATATATAAATATAATATAAATCTTATAAATATATTTATAATATCAAATCATATATCTAATTTTTTAATCTCAATTGTTCATCTTAATTTCTATACTTCTAAATTTCAACTCTATAAACATTATTATTCTCATCTTTAACCTTATTTCTTTGTGTGTCTCTTGCATTTCTAATGTTATATTTAATCATATTCTGACATTTTGAATTGTTTATTTATCTTTTTATGTTCGATTTTCTTTGCAGGTTCATATTTTATATCTAATAATTTGGTATTTTTTTTATTGCTACACAATTTTCGTGATTTTCTTTTGGAGGTAATGTTTAATTGATTTATAATTGTTGATCTATTTGATTTAAAATTTTGATATTTGAATTGTTTATTTGTCTTTAATGTTCTTTTTTTTTGCATGTTCTTAATATTTTGGTATTGTTTATTTATTTTTTATGTTCAATTTTAGTTATAGGTTCCATTAAAATCATTGTGTCTGCGCCATACATATCGTAAAGTATTTTACACCGTAAGTTATTTATAATTCTAGAAAAAAATGCTCTAGAGCATAATATCATGTATGCGTTGTGCATGAGTACATTTTTTTTAATTATTTAATTTATTTACCGCAATATTATATATGCGTTGTGCATGTGTAAATCATTGATACACGTATATATTATATTAAAAAAAATCACACACACACACACATATATATATAAATTATTAATATGACAAACTAAATTTTATAATTTTTTTTAATAATTTTGACCTAATATTTTGTTTTTTTAAAATAAATCGTATATCTTAATTTTTAATTTTTTTTAATTTTTAATTTATTTCTACTTTTATATCAACTATTTAATATATTGAATATTAATTTTTTTCTTTATCTCAATTTAACTATTTTTATTGACACGACCACACTCACTCACACATGTATAACACAAATTTAAATAAAACACAACCTGAAAACCGGCTATAATTTTTTTTATTTTTTTTCAATAGTATAACTTTATATCAAACCCAACAACCTGTTCATATTCACAAAAGTAGTTTCAAACCACAAAAGTAAGCTACATCACCTCCAAAATTATACATCAGAATCCATAACTTACAATATGACCCAGTACAGGTTTATAACAAACATAACATAATACAACAGAAGCAAAACAAGCCACGGTCCTGGCCGCAGGTCGTCATCTATGTATACGGCAACTCAAAAAGCCTGCAAGAGCGCCACAGCTACTCCGGTTTCATCACCACGTCACATATCATCAGGATTACCTACAATGCATAAACTACGTGAGATTTATAAATCTCAGTAAACAGAAATTATGCATTATGTGAAGTTTCTCTCAAAATTCCTTTCCATGCACAATGCACTCTCATTTGAAAACATCAATTTATTTTTGAAATACTTATTAAGGGTCGCTGACACACTGTTATGCACCGGCACGAGCACAAAACTCCATAAAATGTATATATAATTAAGTTTCCACCAGGATGTATCCCTCCCCGTCAAATCACACAGCGAAGATCATCCCCTAGCGAGGTCCATTACCAAACTTCATCCCCCATACGTTCAAAGGTCACCTCTATAACCATAAACACACCATAGTATATGGACATTGGCCCATGCTAGGTGGCCTACGCTACGTTTTCCTAGGTCGCTCTTTCCCAAGTCGTCCCTTTCGCCCTCGATGCATAATCAGTGGTCAATCACACCAATTTACAAAACTTTCACATGTTAATGCATGATATGTATGATGCTCTTGCAATCAATGGACACTTAATAAAATCCACAGATTATTGAACTCACAGGTTTAGTCCTCACCAACTATGGAGCTCACAGACTTTTTCTACACCACATATAGAGCTCATAGGCTCATTCCACATCAAATACAAAGTTCACAGACTCATTTAATATAATTACAGAATATAAATCACATATTCAATACACTTTAATCCACATATTATATCACAAACATAAACAATTTACAAAATAATATGTTTATGCAATGTATTTGCAAATGAATTTCTACTTACCTCAAATCCGCAAAAACATCGATATTATAAACCTATAAAGCACCATATCGTCTTCCCGTATCGTATCTAATAACAATTAATTACAAATATAATTCAAATCTACTAAATAATTAATTCAACTCAAACTTTCACCTAATTAATATAAATATTACTAAATCTTATACACAACAAACTTGAATTAAGCTTTTATCGAAACGGGTCGATTTTTTTCACCTCCTCACTATTTTTATTTAGTTGCTAATTTTTTTTTTAAAAAAAAAACCTAACTTTATAACTAAGTAATCTACAAAGTCGCCTAACACATGTATATATATATTATAGGGTCAATAACATTCTAGTGCTTTTAACTAATGAAAACCTCAAAGGAGTGCTGCTACTTTTTTCAATTTCAAGTGGGTGCAAAATTTTGGAAAAGTTCATTTTATTTACAGATTTGCCATTCTAGCATTTTACTTTAATCTCACGATTGTACTAACGAGTTAATTGGTGTACTTTTGCTTATATGATTGTACTATCAGCATATATGATTGTACTATATATAATATTTTTTATAGTGTTGATGTGACCGCTTGCACTGTTCACAACCGACACGTTACTGTAGCATTCACATCATAATTGGTAAATTACATTTCACTATTTTTTAAAGTCCGGCAAGCACCTTTTCCGGTGAACAAATGAATGTACCAAACCTTCTATGACTGTACCATAGTATTTATCAAAGTACCTTCATACTATAAGTTCAGTGTTAATTATTTCTACACAAATCCCATTATATTTGGGGATTGTTAGATGAGAATCAGAGTATGAAAACCAGATTCAAATAATTCCCCCACCACAAACCGAGAGAAACGAGATTCATCCATCTTAACAGTTTCCATTTTTCAAAACAAAGAAATCTGCTTTTGAATCTTTAAAATGATGAAACCCATTAACATAATCTAAGAAAGAACATCGAGAATGAAATTTTCAATGAACGAAAATAATAAAGGAAACAGAACGTACGAACAAAGAATAAACCATACACAAGAATGAGGAGAGAGAAAATGTAGAAAAATATCAAAGATTAGGCTATAAAAGTATAAATCCACGAGCCCAGGACTACTACAGATGGCAACGATCGGAATGCTCTTCAAGGTAGCGGCGCACGTAGATCCACGAAGGGCAGAGGAGGGCAGACGTGACCACCCAGGCGCGACGGTGGCTGGTAGTCGCCAGCGGCGACTTTGCAGTGGCTGGCCTTGTAGCCCCAGAGCTTGTGGCCTTATTGTAACGGCGGAGGCGCACGCAGATCCATTAACGGCAGATGAGGCAGAGGAGGCGGACGCTACTACCCAAGAGCGACGGTGGCTGGCAGTCGCCGCCGGTAGCCTTGCGGTGGCTAGACTTGTGGCCCTCCAAGAGCTTGTGGCCTTGTCGTGTACCCCCAAATTGCCACCCCCAACCACCATGTCGCCGGCGCACCTCCCCACAACCACTGCCTCCGCCGACAATTACAGGACCCTTGTACGGCCCCCATCATAGAAACCCCCAAATTGCCACCCCCAACCACCATGTCATCGGCGCACCTCACAACCACCGCCTCCGCCGACAAATACAGGAGACTGCATTCATAAGTATCCAATTTTTGGGCTTCAATTTCTTCAATCAAAAGATAGAGAGAGATTGTGTGATATTTTTGAAAAAGAAGAGAGAGAAGATATGAGAGAGACTGAAGATATGCGAGAGAGAGTGAATTGAAAAAGCAATTATGTATTATGATCTAATTGACAAAGTGGCATATTTGTTAATTGTGGGAACTACGTGGGTAATTGAAAGGCAAATTGCACCTGGATTCAATTATGAAAGTTAACTACACCTAATTGAGATTAGAAGGGTAAAGTATACACCCAGTTGTTATTATCCCTATATTATATATATATAATATTTAATAATTTTATTTATTTTACTTTCTATTTAATTACTACAACTAATTCTCAAATAATCTATAATTAATTTACACCACTAATACCCAAATAATTTACACAACACACTTATTCCACATTCCTACTAGAGTCTCAAATAAAATAAATTAAACTAGGATTTTCTCATTAATAAACATATAAATGCATATAATATTTCAATAAATAACTTAACATTCAAAAGTAAAATAATTAACACAACATCACAAATAACATATGAGTAACATAAAATGTACTCAAATAGTAAATAACAGGATATTAATTAAAGTATACATAATGCATAAAATATGTTCAAGCAATTATAAATTAACACATTAATAATTAAAATGCACATAAAACATGAGATATATTCAAGCAATTAGCATATAAATAAATAAAATGCATGCAACACATGAAGTATATTGACCATTGAGTAGTGAGAAACTCGGGTATCACATCCTCACCTCTTTATAAAAATTTCGTCCTCGAAATTTCACTTACTTGAAGAGTTCTGGATACTTGGATCTCATCTTCTCTTTTCCAAGTATCTTCTTCTATTGATTGATTTCTCCATAGTACTTTGATTAGTGAAATTTCTTTATTTCTGAGTTATTTTACTTAACGCAAGAGAATCTCCACTGGAACTTCTTCATAACTCAAATTTGGTTTCAGCTCTGTGGGTTCATTTTTCAAAACATTTGATGGATTCACAATATATTTTCTCAATGCTGATACGTGAAATACATTATGGATTTGGGACATGGATGCATGCAAGTCAAGTCTGTAAGCAACTTCGCCAATTCTTTCAGTAATAGGAAACAGACCAACGTATCTCGGACTAAGCTTTCATTTCTTTCCGAACTGCATTGTTCCTTTCATTGGAGAAATTTTCAGAAATACCTGATCACCCACTTCGAACTCTAGTTTTTTTCAAATTTTATCTGCATAACTCTTCTGTCGGCTTTGAGCGGTTTTCATTCATTCTCTTATTTGTGATACTGCTTCACTCATCTCTCGAATCAAATCTGGACCCAAAAGTTTTTGTTCCGCACTTTCATACCATAAAGTGCTTCATACGGAGCCATTCCATTAGCAGACTGATAGTTGTTATTATAGGAAAACTCAATCCAAGACAAGAATTTACTCCACTAAACTTGAAAATCTAACACACAAGCTTTAAGCATATCTTCCAGAATTTTTATTGTTCTCTCTGATTGTCCATCTGTCTGTGGATGATACGCAGTGCTGAAAGATAATTGAGTTCCCAATGCTTTGTGCAGACTCTTCTAGAAGTTAGATAAAAATCTGGAATCTTTGTCTGAAACAATGGTAAGGGGTACACCATAGAGTCTAACAATCTTTTGTATATATATCTGAGCATAATGGTCCATAGAGTATGTGGTACAAATCGGTAGGAAATGAGCTGACTTCATTAATCGGTCTACAATTACCCAACTGCATCATAACCTTTAGCTGTCTTGGGAAATCCTGTGACAAAGTCCATTGTGGTATTCTCTCATTTCCACTCTGGAATAAGCAAAGGTTGTAATGTTCCTGCAGGTCTATGATGTTCTGCTTTGATTTGCTGGCAAGTCAAACAATGTTCTACATATCGGACAATGTCTCTTTTCATATCTGACCACCAGTAATGCAAGTTCAAGTCCCTATACATTTTAGTAGCTCCAGAATGTACATAATAGGGTGTCGAATATGCTTCGGTCATCACAACTTCACGGGTCTTATCAATATCAGGTACATACAATCGATTTTTATATCGGAGTACATCATTGTCTGTCAACTGGAAATCATAGGGTTCACCTGAAGTAATATCTTTCTTCACTTTAGCAAAGTATTCGTCACTCTATTGTCTTGTGTGAATTTGGTCCAACAAGGTTGGTCTAAGTGTTAAGGCCGCAAGTTTCGCTGTCACAAGTTCAGGTTCAATAAGTTCTATGTTCATCCTCTACAAGTCAAGAAGTTCAGGTTTCTGAATCAAAGTAATAACTGCCACTTTTTCTGCTGATTTTCGACTCAGTGCATCTGCCACTACGTTAGCTTTGCCTGGGTGATAGTTAATAACATAGTTATAATCTCTCATAAGTTCCAACCATCTTCGTTGTCTCATGTTTAGTTCTTTCTGAGTGAAGAAATACTTCAAACTCTTATGATCAGTATATATCTCACAACGTTCACCGTATAGGTAATGTCTCCAAAATTTGAGTGCAAACACCACTGCTGCCAATTCCAAGTCATGGGTAGGGTAATTCTTTTCATATTCTTTCAATTGTCGAGAAGCATAGGCTATCACTTTATCGTTCTGCATTAGAACACAACTGAGTCCATTCTTCGATGCATCACTATAAACTTTGAAACCTCCAGTTCCGGTTGGAATTGCTAAGATAGGGGCTGATGTTAATCGCTTCTTTAGTTCCTGAAAACTCTGTTCACATGTCTCTGTCCATTTATAAGTTACGCTTTTACGGGTCAATTGTGTCAAAGGAGAAGCAATTTTAGAGAATTCTTCTACAATCGACGATAATACCCTGTCAATCTGAGGAAACTGCGCACTTCTGATGGATTTGTAGGATGTGGCCAGTTATTAATAGCTTCAACTTTGCTTGGGTCAACTGAAACCCCTCTCCAGATATCACGTGTCCAAAAAATACAACTCGATCTAACCAGAATTCATATTTCTTGAACTTCGCATACAATTGTTTCTCTTTCAGAACCTCTAACACACTTCTCAAATGAACTTCATGGTCTTCTTTAGTCTTGGAATAAATCAAAATATCATCAATAAATACAATCACGAACCTATCCAGGAAGTCTTTAAATATTTGATTCGTCAAGTCCATGAATGCTGCTGGAGCATTTGTCAGCCCAAATGGCATTACCAGAAACTCATATTGCCCATATCTCGTACTGAATGCGGTTTTAGGGATGTCCTCTACTTTTATTTTCAGTTGATGGTACCCAGATCGTAAGTCAATCTTCGAAAAGATAGATGCACTTTGAAGTTGATCAAACAAATCATCAATCCAAGCTAAAAGATATTTGTTCTTGATTGTGATTTTGTTCAGTTCTCGGTAATCTATATACATTCTCAGTGTACCATCTTTCTTTCGAACAAATAGAACTGGTGTTTCCCAAGGGGAGAAATTAGGACGAAACCTTTGTCTAGTAGTTCTTGCAATTGTATTTTTAGTTCCTTCAATTCAGCAGGTGTCATTCGATACGGTGATTTAGAAATAGGTGACGCTCCTGGTTGTAACTCAACTACAAATTCAATTTCCCGATCTGGTGACAGTCCTGGTAGGTCATCTGGAAATACTTCAGGATATTCTTGCACAACAGGTACATCACTAACAGTAGAACATGATTTTCCTTCAATACTCATCACGCTTACCAAATAACCCTTACAACGGTATGATATTTTTCGATATTGTAAACTTTGGTACGATAACAATATGGCAAAAAAAAAATAAAAATCGGTATGCCTTACCGTCCAACCCTAGTGGTGACAAATTGATCTGTTTCTATTGGTGGACACATAATCATTTTTGCTCTAAACTTGTTTGATATTGTAATGATCCTTGTTTGTATTTGAGAATATATTCGAACCGGTGATTTTTATTCTATTCTATAAATTTCTAATAATTGATGTTCGGCAATAAGAAGATATGAATTATATGTATGCATTACGAAAGTGTGTTTTATTATGATGTATTTATAGTATAATTTCTTATTCTTATCATTCTTTAAAAAAATTAAAATGAATTGGGTATAACTACTATTCACTTCTTTATTATTATTTTCAATACTTTTTACACTATTTCTATTACTTTTTCACTTTTTTCCATCACATTACTTATACTTTTTCACTTTTTCCATCACATCACTTACACTTTTTCCCTTTTACTTTAATTCGTGTGCCGAAAAGGTGCGAGCGACATATAGAGGGACGGATGGAGTATAATTTTATTTTACTTTGAAAAATAAAAAATTAATTTAGTTGTCAAATAATGAATCAAATTAGAAACGCGAATCAATGAAATTTTTTACTCGATAAAATTTAGCACTCCGAATTTTAAAAAAAATAATAAATTGCGAAAACTTTGTTTTTCTTAATAAAAATTGTCGTTCAACTCATTGTTGGCATCAGATTACGTATATTTACGACCAAGAAAAACTTACCACTTTTATTTTCTAATTATAAAAAAATTTGTTTTTTAAAATTATTAAAACTGATAAAATTTTACCGTCCTATAAAACAAGACTTGCGCAGCTCAACTTCCAAATGTAAGAGAAATATGGAATTGTAGTATTATTTTGGTTTATATTTATTTGTTCATTTAAAAAAAAAAACCTCCAAAGCTAGTTGTTAAGCACTCACTCACTCACTCCCATGGCATGTTGTAGGCTTTTACCTTCATTTGCAACTACAGTGAAATATGATTGACGTCAAATAACTTGTGAGACAGTTGCAGTATAGCTAGGCGGGATGGGACGGGACGGGACGGGTCGGGGCAGGTTTCACTTCACGTTCCATTAGTCCAGACATATGAATAATTCAGAGCCCATGTTTTAAAGATCAATCTAACATGTGCAAATACATATTGAAAAACGGAAGAATTGAACTTTGAGAGGGATTAACTTTGCAACAAAACCTAAGATATTACTATGATGTAAGAAAATTTGATATACCTTCTATTTAGCATTGAGATCTACATCACTAGGGCCAATGTTGATTCTTCGAATCTTCAAAGGTACATTACTCTCCAAAACTGAGACATTGATGTTACTCCAAACATCTGATTTTGTAGGAAGCTCACCAATCTTATCCGCTATCTCCATATCTTCTGGGAGTACAGAACCAAATACCGTGTATGAATTTCTCCATTCTTCATGATTCGCTAAGCTTACAAAGAAATCAGGCCCCGATCCAACCCATGCCACCGAACCCCTCCTTATGTTTGGACAGTACTCCGACTCAATCTTCATGAATGTCTGCACTGGGGTTTCGAGTGTTCCTTGAATGAGGGCGAAAGGAGGGCCGAATGAAGCCTGCAAGGTTCAAAAGTTGGATAAGTGAAAGACTAACACTCTTGTACACCAGTTGTACAGTGCAAGTGTATAAAACTTATGTTTATCAGTGAAAACAACAAATAATAACAAACTAGTTCTTTCTGATAAAATACTAATATCATTACAAATACACTTGAATTGCATGATGCATACCGGTTTTTTGCCTTGAAGAAAATGCTAACATAAAAATAAATATTGAATAACAGCATTGACTCCCCTTAGGCACTAGATACTTGAGTTGCACGTTACACATGATGTATAACGGGTTTTGTCTTAATGAAAATGCTATCATATAAACAAATCTTGAATAACAGCATTTATTCCCCTTAGGCAGCAGATTGAATATAGCAATGGAATCGAGAGACACCGGTCGTAGTTATTGAAATAAAGCACAATAGAATGCAGCATTATATACAACAATATATGAAAAGGAAGAGTTGGAGGCTGCAGGGAATTTGGATAACCAAGAAAATTTGAGCCTTACATCCTTTATGTGGTTCCCTTTTGTATCCCAGGATTGGCCTCGGCCTTCTGCTCGATAAAAATGACAACCCGCACAATGGCGCAGAGACAACAGATCGAGGATATATGCAACTGACTGTGGAGAACACTCGGGCAAAAGCTGAAAAATGATTAAAAAAGATGTCACGAACCAGAAACGTGTAACGATTAATGGAATTAAATCCTGATTCTAGTTCTACTACGTACAGATGACACAGAAGCTTACCTTAATGTGAAGAATTCCGTGCTCTGTCTCTAAGCCAATAATGCCCTTCAAAGAAAAAGAAAGGAGCTCATCGTGACTCCAAATGACAAAAATAGAAAACACAAACTCAATAAAGCATTTGTTTCCAGGTGAGAAAAATAATAGATGCAGATGCGCTTAAATATACTTAAATAGTAGCTACTGCAAGCATAGAGCGAATATCAAATCATGGTTTTCTGCAACATATCCATAAAATTAAATAATGCAAACAGAATAGATCATTTTCCAACCTACATATTAACAAACCTCCCAATTTTGGTGAAATTTGCAATAACAACGAAACGAATCAATGAAATTGAACGGTGATGAGTACCTCTCCTCTCCCAAAAACAATGCCTGAAGTCCACATGATCTTATTTTCTGTCTCCTGCTTATCGGGAGCAAACACATCCTTCTGTTTTTTCAACCAGCACTAGAACACAAAAGGGAAGAGTCATGTTAATCAGTAGTCACATAACTATACATGCACGATTACCTAATCTTTAATTGAAACATTAACCCAGAAGCCCTCCATTTCGTGGGCAACAAATATAATCGTCGCATATACACTAGACTACAGGTGACTCATTTTCCTTCAACAGACGACATAAGCAACAATCTTTCAAGATTGCCCTGAGTCCTTAGATAGCCAAGGTGACTGCCACACCAAGAGATACCATCTAAGCTATCATCATGCAGAATGATTTATCTACCAAAAGGCTCTTATTTCCCACCAATGATCCAAACGATGTGTGTGTGCGGCAAGGGAACGCAAATTACATGATTTAATCCATAATCAAGCACCCAAATGGTTAACACTCACAAATATCAAGAAGAATAAAGAAGATAGCCAACAACAAAAGCATTTGTCAAAAGATGTGTGCGTGTGGGGCAATGCAATGCAATGTACATGATTCAATCCATCATTCAATCAAAAAAAGGCAACATTTAAACAGAGAATATTTCCAAACAACTAACCTCTCCAAATTTCTCCCCACAAGCCTCCTTATTCCCACAATACACCCAGGAATTACAAAGACACGGCCCTTGATTACCCGTACACATGGCCTTACAGGCCTTGCAACATTCTTCAGAGGAATTGAGCTTAAAATCTGTGCCCCATTTCACAGCATCACCCCACAGCTCCAAATTTTGAATCCCTTTACAACAACCCCCAACCCCCGATTCCAATCCACCATTATTTTCAGTGCTCCCAACGTCATTTGAACTTGCAGATGATTGCAAATATGGCGACGGTGACGGTTTGAATACAGTCGACATAAACATGTACACCACGGTGAAAGACACCAAACCCATCAACAACAGAATCATGGAACCCCATCTCGAGGGTTCCAACTCACTTCCTCTCCGACCCATTTAATTAATTTTGAGATTTATTTGATGTAGATTGAAAACTGACCAAACCCCAGAAATGATTTCTTGAAAATTTGTATGTTGTTGACCTTTCAATCAAATTGCTGCATGACTGGTGTCTGTACCAATTTTAATGACGAAAAAGAAAAAGGATACAACAGATTTTACCGTCAATGAAACAATTGTGGACTTGCAGAGATTACATAAAAGGGAGGAAAGAGCGAAGGATGAGTGGTGATTCTGTTCTCCGACGTGGTAAAACGGAACACGACGGCGGTGGGAGTTGACTAACAGCTTTGTTAATTGTCTTGTAATAGCGCTTTATTATTCTACTAAAATTATAATTATGCATTATATTTATATCAGAATTATTGTAATTTGATTTTTATTCCAAACTCACATTGTGTCTTTTTCCGAATGGGTTCATGCGTTTATATCGGAGCGTTTTTTTTTTTCACCTAACTAGTTGTCAGCACGTGCGTTGCACATTTTATATAAATAAAATAGTTAAAAATATAAAATAAAAATAAGAATTTTGAAAAAAAAAAAAACAGTATTCCAATTCTTTTAAGAAAATATTATGTATGTCTATAGTTTACTTATTCAGTTTTGTGATTAATTCTTAATACTCTTTAAACATAATTTCTCTCGTTGCTTTAACTACTGAATACTAATCAAACAATAGAAAAATCACTCATGAATTTTATAGAAATTCAACAAAAAAAATTCCTCTAAAAAAAGACTAAAAAAACTAAATTAAAATAAAAATCTAAAATGAATTTTTTAGAAATCCAACAAAGTAACTTCTTTTAAAGGTGACTGGAAAAATTAAATTAAATTATTTTTAAAATGAGCAATGTGTCATTTTTGTCCATCTAACAGTTACCAAAGCAACAATTCGAACGCCCCATGCGTAGTGCTGCATAAAACAATATAATTATAAAATACGAAAGTTCAATATTACTCATCAATATTGAATAACAAAGAGATTGTTCTATGAAACTAAATTAGTGTTTTGAAAATCTCATAAGAGTTCATGTTTAAGGTATTGTGTTGACAAAAACTCGATTAACTCAAAATGGTAAAGATATAAAAAAAAAAAAAAAAAACTTGTTCATTGAATTACTTGAAGACATATGTCAGCTTAAAGTGATAAAGAAAAAAAAAACTTAGTGATTAATTATATTAATTCCTATTTTTACAATATTAGATTAGAATATTAAAAAAATATAATAACACTATATGCTTCAAATGGTGGCAAATGTGGGTGGATGCACCACCTGACTTCTTCGTTAAATTCCTGCATCAATATCCATTGACCAATGGATTTAAAAAGTGTGCATGGATGAGAAGTGGAACTTGGATATATAAAAGTAATTTAATTACATTAATTATTGTGCATTAGTCCTAAATTCAAATAAAAATATGTACGAAGAGAGTAACTATAATTACAAGAACAAGTTGGCTGTGAAAGATCGCTTTTTTATGGCAGGTAGCTTCCATGGAGAACAGGTGAGCAAATATACAAGAAATATTGATTTTTTTTTTCTTTTTCTTAATGAATTGTTAGTTCAAAGCTTTTTGGTGGCAGGTGGTTTCCATGGACAATTTGTTTGAAAGGTGAGGAAATATATATAGAATTTTTTTGATTAATGAATTGATAGTTGGAGGCAAACATCTTTCCTAATTATATGTATGATCGATCGATCCTAAATGGTATTCCTAATTATTAATACCAACAAAACTTTACTCTCTTTTTTTCACCAATTATCCTAACATGTTCTTCTTGTGGTCTATATTATCATCAAGCAATAACAAATAAAGTCTTTTGATATCTTAATTAATAAAAAATTGGTTTGTGTGAAGGGTAAAATGAGATAAAGAATTAGGAATGAGAGGTGTATATTTCAATACCAATTACAAAAATCATTATTATTCTTACAAAGTATCACTTATCTAACATAAAAGATTGAATTTTCTGCCTTTGACTCCACATCATTTATATATATTGTTATTTGTATGCAAGTGATTCTGGTTCTGCTTAAAATATATACATACCTTATGTTCTGGTGTGAAGGGTAATTGTATGACTCGCCTGTGTAAGTGGCCTCCAGAAACCTGGGATATATATATATTCAGTAGAACCATTGAAACTGTCTTTGCTGCAAACAACTGCTTCTAATTAAAATAAATTCTACGCCTAAATTTAAGGACCTGCATATATTGGTTTTTCTTTATATCTTATTTTGGATACATCTTTTGCTATCACATTTATGCAAAAAGGGGTCACTTGCACAACTTATCATGTGAGCCATGTCAAATAGTGACTTTAGTTTTCAATAGTCACTTCGCTTATTATAAGGTTGAGTGGTTATTCCATGATTTTTAAACTACTTTTCGTTAAGTTGTGGGGAGATTCTACCAGAATGATCACTTGTATACTCTATATATTAAACACATTTTTTTTAAAGAATGTGCAGTCCCATAGAATGCGAATTCCTACGAGACGGAGGGAGTAATATATATATATTTTTAATATAAACAAATCAAAATAGGACAGATCAGGTCAGAATAGAGTGACAATGATACATTGATACTCATACCCATCCCGCCCCTCTGCGGATCATAGGGTGACCCATACAACAGTGGTTCATGTCGGGACAGATTTATGCAGGTCAAATTGCCATCTCTAATAGACTTTGCACTCAATATTTTTCTTTCTATAAGCATTTGTAAAATAAATTGGAGTATGTATAGTATAAATTATAATAATATTGATTGGTAGCTAATACTCTTTAATCGAATAATTTATATACTTCAGTTAGTCGAATAATTTATATACTTCAGTGAAATAATGCAAACCCCTTTAATGAAAAAAATACCCTTCAAAATTAGTACGCTTTTTAACAAAAATAACTTAGGGATGTTTGATTGATTACTTTGAAAGTGAGTAATGTCAGTCAAAGTCACAATATTTGTTTGAAAGAATTTTACTATTACTTTGATTCCTAAAAACTAATAAATCTACCATTTTTGAACTATGACTTTCATTTCATACTCTTTTCATTCTTATCCTCTTAGGGCTCATTTGGTTCGTAAGATAAAATTATCTATCTGTCGAAAATATGCATATTTTCAACGGATAGATACTTTTATCTTACGAACCAAATGAGCCGTATATTATTTAATCAAACACCTCATCAAAAATCAAACTCCTCATGAAAGAAACTTAACTTCTTCCCAAACTATCTTCTTTGCAAACACACCCTAACGTGGAACTGAACCCCTTTAGCATAGATGCCAATCACAAATATAATGGTATATGAAAATAAAAATATTCCGCAAAATATATTATATAAAAACTTCCCTCAAAATAACATTTTCAAAAATGAAAGTTTCAGTTTTTACATTAAAATTTTCGAACTGCTCTAACCTTTTCATTTCATGTCCATTTTCAGGACATTGGTCAAGAGAGATGAGCAACACTAGACAAACTGAAAACTGAACACGACAAAGATGAAGTAAAGTTTAGATTACATCATTTTCTCTATGTTACTTGAAAGTTATAAAACCTCTACAACAGTAGTTTCGCATTGCTACAGATACCTTCACCATCCTACGAGCCATCGATTCCTCATTAGCCTTGCTCATCATCGACAGCTTCATTGGCCGAGTCCTTGAAAGAGGCAGCTAGGTATTCAGCGAGACTCTGCTGAGAGATTGATGATTGTGAAGCTTCACCAGAAACTTTAGATTTTTTCATGCTAATGGATTTCGGAAGCCATAATTTATCAGAATCACGGGCTTGGGTAAACTTCCAAACAATTGGGGTCAACATCTCCCATGGATCTTCTACCATTTCCTTTCTGTAATACAAATATGGCCGTTCCTCTGCTGAGGCGGGCTCATGTGAACCTGATCCCTTCCTACCACCAATTCCCGAACGGGGATTCTGGCTATTACCAGGGGATCCTCTGCTTCTTCCAGAATTGAACCTCTGACCTCTGCCTTGGCCATAACTATCATGATGAGGATTTCCTTGACCATAACTACCATAAGGAGGATTTCCTTGGCCATACCTAACATAAGAAGGATTTCCTTGCCCATAACCAACATAGGGAGGATTTCCAGGGTTGCTGAAGTTACCATCTCTCGGTAAATTGGGTGGTGGGGTGTTGTAGTTAAAGACGCCACTTGATCCACCCAAAGTATTTGGTGGATTCCCTTGTTGGGGTCTAAAAGAAGGGGTAGGACTCCGATTAAAGTGGGTTATTGGGGCTTGGAATATCCTCTGACCAGGAGAGTCAGCACCTGGACCATGATAGACAGGACTCGGGGGGGTCATACCTTGATATACAGGCCCTGTTGAACAACGAAATTTCCTTTTAGTTAACATTGGAATGGTTTTTGATACTGCAGAAATACAGCATAAATAATACAAGAGCAGCAAAATTTGCAGTTTTAGGCTACGCAGAGAAGAGGAACAGAACTAAATACTAGCAAACAAACATATATATATATATATATACACACACACACATGAATACACAAAAGATGGTTACTGGTGGAATTAAATAGGAAATATTAAATGAAGTAAACATAAGTCGAATTACTCTGAGGTGTGTTGAAATGTCCTTGAAAGACATGAGGGGTGTTGTTATTCGTCCTACTTCCAGAGAATGCAGACATAGGATCTGTGTAGAAATCAAATCTAGGAGCAGAATGAGTAGGAGAAGGAGAAGAGCTTTCAATCAACGGGTTGGAAAGGCAACCAGATGACAATCCCGGACTACTTGAGTCAGCATCAGCTCCTGCTCGGGCAGCTTCCATCCTCATTGCCATCAGCCTCTCCTTTCTTTTCTTGGATTCCTCCATTATAACTTGATGTTTCCACACAGTTCAGAATCAGCTTCTGCAAAATTTTAACTTTTCTGTTAGTATTTCGGGAATATATTTTTATGGCCCATTAGTGAAAACAATGGAGTGTAATCACTCAAAATGCCAGAATTAGCAATGTTAAATTTACAAAGTAATTCACAGGCATAACTATTTATAGCATTTAACAGTACTAGTGATCAATAACATCGTAAACTGTAATTGTTACAAGCAATGATAGTAATACAAACACATTTGATATATAATAATAGATATGATGTGCCTTCTCTACTACTCCCTCCGTCCCAGAGGTGTTTTCACCTTTGGGATGGCACAACTTTTAAGAAAAGTAGAGTATTGTGTAAAGTTATATTATTAAAATAATAAGATTAGTTGGATTGTGAGGATAAAGTTAAAGTAATAAATTCCATTTATAGGGTGTGAAAACAATTGTGGGACGGACGAAAAAAGAAAGTGTGAAAACAATTATGGGACGGAGGGAGTACTAAATATTGCTTCAAAGTTTCAATATCGAAGATAGCAGAAGTTTATGCTAGCTACACGTAACAGTTCCAGTTATGCCTAAGCTAAGACAAAAGGGTAGAAAAGAAGATCTAATGAACATCAGTACATGAAAATCTGAACATCATCAAAAGGCAGATGAGAAAAGCAACAAAATCCAAGCTATCAAGAGGTAAAAGCTTTTGAAAGCCGTTAGCCCAAGGATCAAGTAGATGCCTAGATGGTGTATGCATCTAATTAATTAAAGAAAAAGGCATAGTTTTGAAAGGCGCGCCTCGGGCGCGCCTCGGTCGCCAAAGGCGAGAGGCTATAGGTGGGGCGCCTTTTGCATCCAAGGCAAGGCGCTGTCGCCCGGGAGAGCGCCTTTTCGAGGCGATGAAAGGCGCGCCTCGGGCGTGCCTTTTGATTTTTGTCATGTGGAGAGAAATTTAAAAAAGTTTTGACACTTTTAGTTCAAATATATGCATTTTATTGACACTTCTTTAAGTAATAGCACTTTTAAAATTAAAATAAATGTTTAAAATAAAAAATACATGATAAAATTAAAACCTAGAACTAGGGTTTCATTTGGCAAAAACATACGCCGCCTCCTCCTCTCACAACTCTCATCTCCGGCCACCACCTTCACTCCCCACTTCACTCCCCAATAGGAAAAAAAACTCATCTATAAGACTTAGAGATGAAGATGACGATGAGGAGTCATTTGATGAAGTGGAAGAGGAAGATGAAGAAGAGTACATCGATGATGATGAGATGTTTGATGAGGAGGAGGAGGAGAGTTTTGATTTTGATGTTGATGAGGATGATGATTGAGAAATTGTTAACTTGGTGTGTTAATTTCATGGTTTTTGTTTGTGAAGAATGAACTCGTGAAGCTTATCTTCACTTTTTTGTGTTAATTTTATGCTTATCTTATGTTATAATGTTTATTTATTGAGTTTTTAGTGATATTATTTGGTAGAAAGTCTTATATGATATATTTTGTCAAAATGTATCAAAGGCGTGCCTCGGGCACCTCGGGCGCTACCATGCCCTTGGCGCCTTTTGGCGCCTCTCGCCTTTCAAAACTATGGAAAAAGGAGGAAATTAGTATATATAGAATCATAAACCAAGATTCAGAAGAATCATTTAAGTTATATGAGTATGACCATATTATGTACTGGACTACAGTTTAACTACTTTGTTACTACACTTCAATTCATGGAATACATCACCCAAGAGCACTAGCTACTAATGGATATAAGCTAGCAGAATCCTAAAAATGTATGCTAGACACACGTAACTTACCTGGTTATCTTGCCCCGAGTTAAGACAGAAGGGTTGAAACTAAGATCTAATGCACATCATTACATGATATGGAACATGGCAGGTTGGAGGGGTAACAAATTACAAGATTATATTTGGTTTGAAACTAATTATCCAGAGGGAAAAGGTTTCAAACGGAGAGGAAATATGCATATACTTAATTGGAGAATGTTGACGTTGAAAAACATGAAAAAATGTATATCAGAAGCAAAATTCAAGACTCAAAAGAATCATTCAAGCTATCTGATTTTACTACCACATAACGACTTTATATCAACAAGTTCCAATGACAGGGTACTGAAGTTCAACAGTAAGCTAGCATAAAGGACAGACAACAGTTCTGGAGCACGAATACACAACTACATGATCATTGTACAATAACATCCAATAGTTCCGTATTGTAAATTATATTTCTAACAAGTGAAATTGGGTACTGCCTATTCTGTTTTCAACCACAATCCTTTAAAGACCCTGTCTTGTGAGAACGATCAAAATTCATCAAATAACTCAATATTTAATTTGGATGTCTAAAAACCGTTTGACATTACCTTCTCACAAAAGCGTTTTCCAATCTTTTATCCTTGTATTGGTTGTGCCCAGTGTCTCTATCTCGGAAAGAACATGAGAAATCGAATAAACCAAAGCCAGTTCAATTTCAAAAGAACACTTGAGAAAAAATCTTCGACTGAGCAGCTTATTGAAGCAATAAAAAACTCAGATTACGCCAAATCAGCAAAAGAACGGTTGAATTAAATGGAACAACTTGAGAAAGATACAAAGGATTTGCTGTACTGAATGAATTGAAAGAGAATTCATAAACCCTATTTTGAAATCATACAATTTTACTCCTCCCTATTTTGAAACCTTAATCTCTCGCCTCATACTCTGTATCCTACCATTCAATATCAACAGTCTTGTGGCTTTTCTATAAACTATATCATTCAATATCAGAAGTATTAGAGCTATTAATGCTAAGAAAAAGCATTGGTTCGGTGCTAATGTGTAAGAAAACATTGTTGAAGTAAAGATACCTAGGGCAGAAAATTATGCAAACTATCAACAAGCTGCTAAAGTAGGGCTGAGTGGACTTCAATTCCGGCAATGGGTGATGGTTTCGTCGCCGTGAGCAGGTGAAACCACCGCGTGCAGGGCTCTCGTGTTCCGATCGTGATTTTTAAAAAGGGAAAAATTAATCTCCCAGCACAATTTATTACTGGACTCGGCCCAAATTGATGGATTTTTTTTCTGCCTCGAAATTCTCTCTAAAAATTGGGCCATCTTTTAAGTTGGAGGCCCACAAATAATTAATTTATTTTTAATAAGGCCCAGGTTATATGCACCAACATCTATTTGCAGTACACAATTCTTTTTTTTTTTTTAATTTCTTTTTAAAAATCATTATTCTTCTTTCCCTATTTTTTCTGTGTACTCACCTCCCACTTTTTTCTTCCTTTCTCTATTCTCTTCTTTTCACATTCTTCTTTCTTCCTTTCTGTATTAAGAATTTGAAGAAATAGAATAAAAATTGTGAGATTTGAAAATATGAAATAGAAATAGCAAGAGTAGTTTTTTTCCTCCTTCTTCAATCTTCATTCCTCCTCTTTTCCTCCCCTCTCTCAATCTTATTTCTACATACAAGCACATGATTTTTTCGATTCCGGTTATATGAAAAAAAAAAAGGCTACAATTTTCTAATATTATTGTCCAACTTTTAGCCTATTTTCGAAAAATATTATCAAAAGTTTGTTTGATTGACTTTTTCAAATTATTCCTTCTTATTAAATTTTTTTCCACAAAAATATATTTTTCAAAAAATAATTGAGAGATTTTTTTGGATTATTTGTTAAAGATATTTAAATTTATTTATTTATTTGCTTATTCTTTCATATTTTTCTGGGAAATTTTTTCACATTACAAACAAAAACTATTTGATTTTTTCATTTTTCTGGGTAATTAAAAAAATGTGAAGTGTGTATACTATTCACAGATGTGGGTGCATATAACCTGGGCCTTTTAATAAATAGCCTGCCCAAGTTTTAAACACATAAATCCAATCAGATTTTTTTTTTTGTGGTTACCCATGAGTTAGGTTACAACTATATACCCCTCCAATATTATAAGATACACCTAATTTGCTATTATTTTATATAAAAAATTATTTTAATATATCACTTTCCACGCATCAACTTCACCTTCTTCTCTTCCCCCGTTTACCAACCGCGCAATAATTTTTCCAAGCTCTGCAGATCAATCTCTAACTTTCTGTAACAATTTTATAGTCTCTATCAATTTTTTGTTTTTATTTTGTAACATCGAATAATGAATTGATGGAAGACAGCGTCAAATTAAGAAAAATGTGTATTTAATAATTATATTTTTATGGATGTATTAAAATTAATGTATATTTCATTCAATTTTTAAAATATAAAAATAGGTATAATAGACATTATATACTGTATGTAGGTGTATCTCATAAAATTGGAGGGGTATATAGTCGGGCCCCATGAGTTATTATACTGGGCCCTATATTTTTAAGCAAATGAGTCTAATATTTGCTACTTACTGATGGACCATTAATATTTATAATATATAGGTGAATTTCCAATTCAAAACTTCTGGGCTGATTTATTAAATAATTTTGAGCCTAATATTTATTATTAGCAGTTGAACTTTGAAGGATCTAAGTGAACATTGTGCGGTTGACAAATTAACATTTATAATCTGAGCTCTCTTTAATATTCCTAATGAATGTGTGTACTTTAACTGTATGTCTTGGCTTATGAAAAAGAAAGCATTTTTTGCTTGGTAGACAGTACTACCACATACTATCCTAAAAGTGAGATTTTTTTTTATCAAACTTTGATTCAACAGAAGGAAAGTGTCACAACAATTGTTAATGACAATATCCTGATAATAGGCTCCAGTTGAGTTCCAATTATTCTCCGTATGGGTACTACATTAATTATTTTTCAAAATGTGTGATTATTTCCACAACTCATAAGTACACTTGTCAGTTTTAAGGATACTAGTTAATTACACGTGCTTTGCACGTTGATAATAATTATTTCGTAAAAAATATTAAGACCATGCATTACACATTTTTATATTTATGAATGATGAGTATTTTCATTTTTCAATAACATATTTTTATAATCTATGTATCCCTTTAAGTACAAAATGTATTCTAGTTACATTAGAATTTCTTTATATACAATAATTTTTCTAGTTCTCTACTACATGTTCTCCTTGTGTCAGTTGAAAATGTTATTCTTACAATCAACAATTTTTAAGCTCCCTTTTGCTTGTCATCCGCTAATATCCTGATAAATAGAGATTTAACTGAAAAGGATAAAAAAACAAATAACACTTAAAACCAGCCATCAATAAAGACTCTTTGGTAAGGTTTTCACGTTTATAGTAGCCAAAAAATAAAGTATCCCCCCTTGCGAATGTTTCTCCACGTGGCCTACTTGAAAGTGCATCATACCCCATTTCAGGAACGATTTATAGGCAAACATCCACATTGGGCACTGGGAGACCCACTGTTTCAGCATATCAATCTTGCGCAGTGTTGAAACAAACATACCAGCACAAGTTTCTGTCAAGCCTGCGTTCACAAAAAAATTTATAAAGTATTAATGAACACAATAGTAAATGTAAAATAAATCATCTAAAGTTTAAATACGAAAGATCTTCATGCCAATAACAACATATAAAACTTATATTGTGGATTTCATATTCATTGTTTTGAGATAGTTTATAGACATAGACAATGGTCTGCCATTTCCAAACAAACAATATAGCATACAATAAAACATAATTAATTGCTTCATGCATGTAATATGTTAGTAAATTTCAAATTTACCATCTGAGAGTAGCACATATTTGATAGAGAACCAGCTATTTGATGTTTTCTGTAGATATTCTACACACAACCAATAAATACCTGGAGGGTAACTATGGAAGTGATAAAGCTGAATGGATACACCCTCTTGTGGATGCCGTATGATTGCGACCTCCTTAAATGCAGTACTATTTTGATCTGCAATGTAATGAAGTATTATATCCAACACATAGTACTATTTGATCTGCAATGTAATGAAGTATTATATCCAACACATTAAAATTTTGTGCATAACATGTACGAGAAATCAAGCAATAAGAAAGAAAAGCACATAAAATTTTTAAACTTGGGCAATCCCTAGTTTGTGGAACAATGGCTTGGACAGATTCACATTTTAAATCACCTCAACATAAATTAAATACATGTGAAATCAGGAATGAAAGTCCATTCTTTACCAGGAAAATTTTCTTGGAAGCTGAGTAGAGGTGCTTAACAAATGTCATTCATTTTATAAACCAACTCCCAACCTAGAAAATTGTAGCACCTAGTCATGATGAAACAAATACACTAACAAGAAATATGAAGAGCAATGATGTCACAAATTCAAGTCTTGCACCAAAAACCATTGATGTTATTAATATATCCAAGATCTTTCAAGAGAAGCGACAAGAGAAACTGTACTATCTTCTTGGGAGGTTCCCAAAGAGACTCATATTCATATCAATTTAGACATTAAAATCAAAATAAAAATAAAATACCATAAAAGTAAACAAACAAACGTTTCTAAAGAAAAATACCTAACAATATGTTACATCTCCTACTCGTCTTTCAACATGAGTCAACTTTCCTACATTCGTCTGAACATCTTCGGGAGGGATCTTGATTAGACTATCATAGGGCAGCGAATGGAAACTATTCGCCTTGGTAGCTCCCTAGATAATGGACGACATTAGGATGACTGGACTGCTGCAACATCTCAATTTCTTCGTAACCCTCCTCCTGAAAATGCGTTTCAATTTATATTTTGAATATTGTACAAGTAATCAAAGAAATATCCATAAAATGACAATATATCACAATCATACCCCTTCAGTCAGTGATATAACTTTGATAGCGACCGTCGATCCGTCATCAGCGATGGCAAGCGATCCATTACAATGATAGAAAAACATCATTGATAAGGCATTACAGTATAATTATAAAGTGGGTCATACCTATGCCTAAATTATTTCCGGTGACGCCACAAAAGAAACACAAGAAAAGAGAAGACGTTCGAAATATGAGCAGCAATATGTGGTATTAAACTCCAAAGCTTACCCAATCAAAATTTTTCTGAAGAAGCCTATATGCTAGAAATTTGAGAGGCAACATGAGTCAATTTTTAAGAAGACATAGAGGGATGAAAGCACTTCAACTTCTAATATATATAGTTGGAAGATTCTTATGATAAAGTTATGAATCAAGACACATCACAAAGAAAGAGGAAAATTAAATTTAGGAAAATGAAAGAACCACCATACCAGCAGATTCTGAGGTTTTATGTCCCGATGGCATACACCAATAACTCTATGCATATAATTTAATGCACGAAAAATCTGTGATTCAGAAAGAAACACCACAGCCAACAGTTCAATTAAGAAAAAGAAGCCCAAGATGTGAGAATTTCCTCAGTTGACGAAACAACTATGCAATATTAGAATGAGAATTATGTACCTGGTATGTATAAAGCAGCACATACAAGATAGGCATGCACTGGTTTGCTATGCTATAGTGCCTTGAAGCCCGCAAAACTTTCAGAGACATATTCCAGAACAAGATTAAGGTACACCTAGTGGAATAGAAAAAATGCTTCAGTTGAACGATATTAGGATGATTAAGCAAATGCATCATCTCGAGCTCCCTATTCTTATATCTCTTATCTTGGAGAACCTTATTTATAGCAACAAATTAACCTGTTTCAAGACATTTAGCCTGCCCATAGAGAAAAGAACATACATCAAACTTTCTTCCTTTATACCCATAGGTGAATTCCTTTTAACTCAAAACACAAGCAAATACATTTATTTTCTCTTATAATGTCTGGTATACAACTCCAAATGAAAATATAATTCTGGGAAAACACATGTGCAACTTTGAGAAGAATGGCAAACCTGTAAGGTGGGTTTTGTCGGAATACAGGACGTAATGACTGCTGGTGGACTGTAGAAAACAGTTTTCATTTTTACCTCCAACTCAAATGATAGTGAAAGAGCACCTCCACTGAAATTATTCATATCAACAGGATAATGATATACCTGACAATAATTAGAAGAAGATCAGTAACATAGCTTTGAAACTATTATTTTATTTAAAATAACGACTTACAAGTTAAGCCTTTCCCACGAGATTGAAGGGTTTCCAGCAACAATGTCGAATAAATCCAGAGACCAGTTATCGTCATTAAGGGTTACATCATATGAAGTCCTAAACATGCACCTCAGTTTGAGAATTAAAAAAAGAAAAGAAAAGAAATCTAACACAGTTGATAATAGAATAAATTTATAACCCATTACATCTGTGAATCCATATATTACGATGATGAATGTGGGAAAATTTGTCAATCTATCACAATATATCTCACGAGGTACCCAAGCTTCAGAATTAGGGTTTCCTCCATGAACAGAATTAACAAATTAGATCTCAATATGCTAAAATTGAAGTGCTTAAACAAAGAGAGATTAAATTTACCATTGAAGATGCATAGTGATCGGCCGTGAATCCGCCGTAGCACGCGATCCGTAAAAAAATGGAGATTTGGCCACCCCAAGCTGAGGATCCATC